>JAWNPL010000017.1:0-219249 GCA_035047545.1 Drosophila paranaensis
CTGTGACAGATTTGTGAAGAGGAAGTTGCAGCGCTTGATATTGGTCCAATCGTAGATTTGGACTCGAATGCTTTCTTTGACCCTGAGTATCAGGAGCTTAAGAATAAGTTTACTCTGCAACAGTCCAAATTCCCAGACATTAAGCTCTGTGATCAGTATATTTATATCCGAACTGAACACTCTAAAGGTAGAGAAGACCCTGATAGGAGTATGTGGAAGTTATGGGTTCCCATATGACTTAGATCGGATGTACTTAGGCAGGCACATGACAGTGTAGTTTCGTCCCCCTGTGGTATGCAAAAAACTATAGAGAAACTTCGGAGGAATTTGTTTTGGCCTGGCTTAGCTAGCGATGTACGAACTTACATTCGCGACTGTGACACTTGCAAGGAAACAAAAGCACCTAATTATACCCTTAGACTACCAACGGGGTTACAGTCACCCACATGTAGACCATTTGAAAGGCTATATGTAGATATTTTAGGACCGTACCCGAGAGCTAAAGGTGGTAATATAGGCTTGCTTATAGTCTTAGACCATTTTAGTAAATATCATTGGCTTTGTCCTCTGAAGAAATTTACTTCGGCTTCAATTCAGGAATTCTTGCTTAAAAATATCTTTCACTGTTTTGGAGTTCCTGAAGTTCTAGTGAGTGATAACGGCGCTCAGTTTCGTGCAAATGAATTTAATGCCTTCCTAACTGAATTGGGCGTTAGACACACATATACTGCTTTGTATGAAATTTTATTCATAAATTATAACGTGCAAAGATAAAGTTTATAAATACCCTTTATTTTTTAGAAAATATACAATAAACAAAATGTTGTATTAATATAATTTTTTAAATCTGGCAATGTAGGAGAGGGTCGGGAAATTTTTTCGGGGATCATCAACCAAATTTTACTAGGATGATCATGGTTGGGTAAGGGTATAGACAGCGCGAGGCCCTTAACACCTTTCGCCTCCGCGTTCAGATAGCTGTTCGCGTTTTCTTTATTTTTTTTTGTTACCTTTATTTCCTTTCTGTAATCTGTGTGTATTCTGTCCGTCTCGTTTAGTGTCAGGGATCCTAAAAAAATTTATTTTATGTAAGTTGGAAGTAGTATGGCAAGCCCACCCCACCACCGAAGAGCTAGAGGATTCCGTCCGCCATGCGATATCCAACGAGGACAGATGATCGCCACCCGATTTTTTTTTGGCGCCCTCCAAAATGTACACAAAGCATGAAAGCATTACAAGTTAATAGTGAATAAAGCAAGTTGTCATAAGTGAACCTTGACTCCGTCTTTGAATTTATATTATCGTTGTCTTTAGAGTACATCGCGACATTAATTCGACTCGAAACATATACACAAGTGGCGCACCCGGTAGGATAGCAATAAATTGTGGATCTTGATGCAATAACCAAGCTATTAATTCTTGTGTCCCTTTTATTGCTATCCGCTGAACAACTAACGCAAAGGCAACGCAAATGACGGTCAATATCGCGTCAAGTTTTAACAAAACCTCGACAGTGACGTGTAAACCAAATAATCGCGTATTGCCAAACATTAAAGAGTAAATCTATGCAATAACTACGTTATTAATTAGATTCTCTATTATTAATGTAAAAACTTGAAAAACAATATCAAGAAGACGTTATAGAATTCGGAGGGAGTATAATTCCAGAAACATCTGGTTCTCTCATAAACATTCGAAAGTGCATACAAAACCACATACCTAAATAATAAGTTAAAAAACTAATCAAAGAAAAACAATTACAATAAAATAAACTGGAGTTAAACTAAGTGACCCAAAAACAATTTTATAATAAATAAAATTAACTGAAAAAAATAAATAAAAAGAAAAAAAAAACCAACCAACCAAGAATAAAACAAAATTAAATAACAAAATGGAAGGAGATGCAACAACACCTCTCTCTGATGCGAGTATGACACAAGTGATCAATCAACTGAAAAATGTGGAAAAATTCACCGGAAACAAGAACGCTCTATATACGTTCATAAATCGAATCGACTACATACTAGCACTTTACACCACCAATGATGCTAGGCAAAGGTCGATACTCTTCGGACTGGTCGAAAGCTGCATGAGCAACGAAGTCATGCTATCACTTGCCATTAACAACCTGACAACATGGCCTGAACTTCGCAAACAACTGATTTTGAACTTTAAAACACAAACAAAAAACCACGTCCTATTGGAGGAGTTCAGGAGTACCCCGTTTAAAGGAAACGTGCGAGCTTTTCTGGAGGAAGCAGAGCACCGTAGACAGACATTGATGAGTAAGCTAGAATTAGAAAATAATTTAGACGAAAAAACATTGTATGCACGGTTAATTAAAACTAGTATTGACGACCTAATTCAAAAATTACGTACAAATATTTGCATTCGAATTATAAATTGCGAAATTCCCGATTTGAGATCTTTAATAAACTTATTACAGGAAAAACAACCTATATGAAGAACCCTGTCTAAATTCAAACCAAAATAAAATAAAATAAGATAAAAATTTTATGCCGTCAGTCCCAATATTCAAAAATTAAATTTACCAATTCATGATACTGATTGTTTTATTCAAACCAGCAATTGACCTTTAACTATCACAAAAAAGGTTATTGTCCTTTCCAACAACTTGCTTAAAAATAATAGTGAACTCCTTTTACATCAATTTTCACCAGATTATGATCTATTAATTGGTAGAAAAATGCTTTCAGAAGCACAAGCCGTTATAGACTATAAGTCCCAAACTGTTAATTTATACAATAACAAGTAAGAAAACTCTAGTCGAGACCGCTCGACTAGGGTATACCCTGAACCCTGCGAAGAACCGTTTCTTTAATATACATAAGTATATATATGTTCATTACAAACAAAACATACACACACACATACACAGGCGCAAGCACTCACAAGCGCAAGTCGTTGCGTCAGCTGTTCTTTGGCTGCTGTTTGCATGGCAATGTTATGGGAAATTAAATGTTTACTAACTTTTTTCTAGAGTAATGATTTTGATCAAACTTGTTGGGCGTGATCATGTCATACATATGTATATATGTGCACAAAGCACAAGTCTCTAGTATTTGATATACGGGAGTTACAAATTTGTGGCGAAGGGGGCGTGGAATCCAAAATTTAACAAAAATCGAAATTGCGTAAGGCCAAAGTAGCACTAAATGCAAAATTTGAAGACTCTAGCTAGGAAGATGAATTAGATATAATTTTATAGCTTAATTTAGATTTTCGTTTTTAATGGATAACAATAAAACGATAACAGCTATCGAATTTCTGAAACAAACTCGATATGCGCGCCCTATACAGGGACCTACAAAAAAATTTGAAGTCTCTAGCTATTGTAAGTTCTGAGATCGACGCGTTCATACATACGGACAGACGGACGGACGGACAGACGGACAGACAGACAGACGGACAGGGCTAAATCGACTCGGCTTGTCATCCTGATCAAGAATATATATACTTTATGGGGTCTGCCACGCCTCCTTCTGCTTGTTACATACATACGCCTTCCAACAAAAACATTATACCCTGAATTCCCATTTTCAATGTGTTCAGGGTATAAAAATTAAAGAAAATAAACAAATTCAAATCCCACAGGTTTCTACTTCATAATTATACTATCTTTTACATTCTTTTAATCCAAAACTACTTACCTATGACAGACTTAACAGCGTCAAAAATCGAAACATACTTCTAATCAAAACAAAATAATATCATACCAATTGTATCCCATATCCCACTATCCCTGATAACGATGGCTATCAACTTGATTATAAGTATCAATCAATGAAAATGACAAATAAATGACATAACTATAAGCGATAAGTATTTTTAACCAAAACTTGATCTTAAACCATTGTACCTCCCAATAGATATTTATTATATGTATCTTGTTACCCTATAATATTAATCCATAAAAAATGTAAGAAACCAATTCACGAGCCCAACAATCAAAACAACTCCATCAGTACTAAAACAAGTAAGAGTGCTCTACTCGAGACTGCTCGACAAAGAGATCCCCTGAACCCTGCGAAGAACTGCGATTCCTAAGAGCCGCTAACATTCTCCGTTACTTTTATATGTATGTACATATGTAGCAAGCAATACATACACACACACAGACGCACGCACAAGAACACACACACAGACGCACGCACCAACACACAATCTGCTAACTGTGCATTATGACTCATCACCTTCGCTGCTGCTGCAAGACGCCCATAATAAGAGATATTAAATGTTTAATAAGTTTTTTTCTAGTAGAACGATTTTGATCAAATTTGTTGGGCATGATCATGACGTTCATATGTGTGTATGTGCCAAAGCACAAGTCTCTAGTACTTGAAATACGTGATTTAGCAATTTGAGGCGAAGGAGCAATTTGAGGGCGTGGCATCCAAAATCTAACAAAAACCGAAATTGCAGAAGGCTCAAATAACACTAAATGCAAAATTTGAAGACTCTAGCTAGAAAGATGAATTAAATAGAATTTTATAACTAAATGAAGATATCGGTTTTTAATCGATAACATTAAAACGATTATAGTTATCGAATATTTGAAACAAACTCGATCGAATCGTACTATACACGAACTTCCAAAAAAAATTTGAAGTCTCTAGCTCTTATATCTTCTGAGATCGACGCGTTCAAACATACGGACAGACAGACAGACGGACAGGGCTAAATCGACTCGGCTTCTCTCCCTGATCAAGAATATATATACTTTGTGGGGTCTGCCACGCCTCCTTCTGCCTGTTACATACATTTTCACAAAAACCATTATACCCTTTTTTCCCATTTTCAATGGGTTCAGGGTATAATTATGGGAGAAAAAAGTATATGCAAATGCAAGGCCGATGAAGACCTTGTTAAACTATTTCACGTAGTGATATAGTATATTGGTTTGGTGCAATGTCCGTCAAGCTGTCCGCCCGTCTGACCGTCTGTCCGTATGAGCTAGAGACTTGAAATTTGAAATTTATACTCGTGTATACCCTCGTCTGATAAAGTGTCAAGGTTTTCCCGATACGCCCACTAAGGGCGTGGCAAATCGGAAAATGCATTTTCCTGTATCTCAGAAACACTACTTCTTGATGGGCTAGAGAGTTGAGATTTTAACTGAAAACTCATGTCGACATCCCAAAATCAAAAAGCTATGGCGGATATATCTTCGCCCATTGGGGGCGTGGCAAATCGGGTCAAACTGTATCTTCTACAGTTTTAAAGCTAGAACGCCCAAATTTGGCACGTGGGTTACTGTTACGATCCTATAAGGATCGCCCAAAAAATGTTATGGCCACGCGTGACATACAGAAAAATACCCTGTCATTTTCGCATTTTTCGAATGTAAGCATCCAAACTTTACAGTTATATTCCTGAACGCCCACTCTATGGACATGCCAAAAATTATTTGTCTACGGCCACTGGGGGCGTGGCAAATCAAAACTGAAACATCTGCAGCTTCTGAGCCAATAGCGCTTCACATAATGACTTTGTAACCTTTGACCTTGTCTTTTGATTTGTCAAATTATATATACATATGTTTGAAAAGAGTATTTTTTTTTTTATACAAAATAACTACATAAATAAAGAAAACTTATATCGCATTTTCTGAGGTGCCACCTCTCTCATTTTGAGAGTTGCCACCGCTCTCTGGCCACCTCCAATGAAAAGTTTTAATCTGCAGCTAATTTAAGCGGCGACAGTGGGGATTTAAGGTTAAATTTTAAAAAATATAATGTGATAAATGCCCCTGTGTGCTGCTGGGACGTTAAATAGTATTTCGCTGTCGGTTGCGTCCGACTGCAACGTTCTTACTTGTTTATTTTTATGTGGATTGTAGCATGTTGTACGTTAAATAAGCATATGACCATCGTCAGTTAGAGTATTACACTCATATACACAGTGGCACTTTGTCGCTGTGTTTACGTAACGCATCCGCGCATAAGCCGTCATATGATACGGTTATATGTTGACGGGCCTGCAGCGTGAGATCTCCAGCATAAGCATTTATGCCTTATGTATATGCCGTCTGCATATACATACATATGTACATATGCTACGCTCTCCCATTCTGTCGCTGCTCTCAGCGGCAGAACCCTTTTATATATACATAATGTACTTAGGCTAAGCACACTCTAAAAACTGAAATAAAGATGCATTCAATAACAAAAAGCTAAAGTGAGCAGACGCTCAAGTTTTTCATTGGTCTTGCTGTTGGTTGATTACATGGCGACTGTGACACCGGTTGAATATCTCATTCGTGAAAACAAACACATATTTTGAAATAATTGCAACATTAAAATAAAGCTCTTCAGTTGACAATATACAACGCACTGACTGATGCAGACAACCTAAAAACCTCCAAACACTATACGGATGTGGCGTATTCTAACACAACATGGAGCAAACCAACATGGACAATAACTCGATCGGAATCTAAGCAGAACCTTAATTGTTACAAAAAGAAATTAGAAAGTGATCAAATCAACAGAACATTTTTATGTCAACCAGCAGTTGTGTTTTGGTTAACACAGGTGACTTATCGATTTCATCTTGGAAGTGGTGCAACACGTTTCCAAGCTTGCCGCCAGAATTTCTTTGCACAAACAAATTTTTGCACAAGGATGTGGATCAAGACAGTCGGAGATGCCGGCACCCATGTGCCCACGAGTAACGAGATCCTCTCCAAAGCGTGAAAGGTAGGCCGCCTTTTACGCCGACGAAGGAGCGTCAGAGTGGCCAACCGTCAACGTCTAGCGCGACAAGCTAGACCCTGAAGGAAGAAGGACCGGTAGCGCTACAAAGAGCGCCCACCAAAATAATCAATTAAAAAACTATGCGCTGCGTCGCACATGCATATTATTTTTTAGTTATATAATAAACTATGTACAATTGTGCGGCATTAAAGCTGTCCAATTAGAGTGTGGCCTGAAAACCACACGCAAAAAATAGATATAATACAATTGTAAAGTTGCGCGGAACCTTTTCCGCTCAACAGAAGTATAGCCCGTAAAGCTATACAACCATGTAGGTAGGACTTTTAAATGTTATCACCAAAAAATTAATTATAAGAGAAAAAAATATATATGAATCATATAAAATGTAAACGAGAAAATTTTTTTTATAAAAGAAAAATTAAAAATTTAAAAATTAAAATAAAAAAGAAAGAGTTAATGAAAAAAAATATATATATACCTATTTCTAAATTTTTATTCTCAAATTCTATCCCAAAGGAGGATTATTTAAAAGAAACAGTAATCATGTTGGACCACGAGTCCAAAGTAGCGGATTCAACCGCAAATGTTATTAACAATGTAGAAACTGTTTCAGTAGAATTAAAATTTATAACAATCATTCTTGTAATTATAGTTACTTTGTTACTTGCAAACACTTTAACAAAATTATACAAGTTGCACAACAAGTGCTTAAAGAAAAAATATACAAGCAGAGCAGATAGATTAGAAACAATATAATATATATATATATATATATATATATATATATATATATATATATATATATATATATATATATATATATATATATATATACATATATATATATATATATATATATATATATATATATATATATATATATATATATATATATATATATATATATATATATAAAAATATATATATATATATATAAAATTCAATATTTGGTATTACTACTATATTGATGCTGAGCTTAAAACGCTAATATCTCCATTTTTCCGATAAGAAATGGAATGGAATGCGTTAGTAAATACAATTAATGATTTCAAAGACAAATTTGGGAAATCATACAAATGTATCAACTCTGATAAAACAATAAAAACAGAAACAGTGATACATCATTTGCGCATTTTAACAGATCAACATAATAATATAGTAACAGCAGTAAATCAAGTATATGAAAAATTGACATATGAACACAAATATTAATGTCAAAAAACAATCAAATCACTCCGTGAAAGATTACAAAATATCAGCATTAGAAGGAGTGTTGATATAATAATCCCTGCAAATATCAACGAACTAGTTGAATTTGACGAAAACCAATTACAAGATTTGGATGAGTCCAAACCTGTATAAATTCGGATAGCGAAAGCGATACTGAACTATTGAAAGAAAATATAGAAATAATGGCTAATCAGACCGCTTTGGACAGGGAATGTGTGAAGCAGGTTTCATCTTCAGTACCCGAATTTGACGGTAAAAAGTTGACATTAAATCGGTTCATACAGCATTGAACCTTGTAGATAGAACCAAAGGCGATCAGGGAGATATAGCAGTAGAGGTTGTAAAGTCAAAAATAATTGGCACAATCTTGTATAAGGTACAAGCCGAGACCACTATATCTGGAATAATAAATAAGCTTAAAGAAAACGTAAAAGGAGAATCTTCCGACGTACTAAAAGCTAAATTAAATGAATATAAAACAAAAAGGCAAAACTGCCACCCAGTACGCAACTGAAATAGACAATTTGCGAAAACAACTGGAGGCAGCCTTTATTGATAACGGCCTAGACCCAAACAATGCAGAGAAATTCTCCACAAACGAGTCTGTTTCTGCAATGATTAAGAATTGTAAGCATGAGAAACTCAAAGTAATACTGGAAGCTGGAAACTTCGTTACTTTCAATGATGTGATGAGTAAATATATTCATTGCAGCACAGAAATGACTGGAAGTACAAGTACAGTATTATTTCAGCGAGGCCGCAATATAATGTCCGCAACTATAATGTCCGTCTCGCCCAAAATAATTCGGGAAACTCCCAAACCCCTCCAGATACACACGGTTAAATAGTAAAATATATACTGTCAACTTAAGTCTCAACAATTTTGTATCATTCAAAAATGTTGCAACATATAAAAAAATTATATTCTTAATAGATACAGGTGCAGATATTTCAATTATAAAGGCAAATTCTGATGTCTTTCACGACATCCAAGCAAATAGAATCATAGATATTCGAGGTATAGGAGAAGGAGTAATAAACTCAAAAGGAATAGCTTCAATTGAATTGCAGACAAACAAGTGCATTATTCCATATGAATTCCATATACTTCTTGCGGGTTTCGCAATCCCTTGCGATGGAATAATCGGATTAGATTTTATTAAAAAATACAATTGTCAGTTAGATTACAATAGTTCAGATGATTGGTTTATAATTAGACCACAAAATTTAACGTATCCTATCTATGTTCCAATAACGTTTAGTTCTGGTACTAATTCCACACTTCTACCAGCAAGATCACAAGTGATACGTAAAATTTAGTTATCTTCAACAGAAGAAAACATTTTAATTCCAAATCAGGAAATTAAACAGGGTGTCTATGTTGCAAATACGATTGTAACAGCCCATAATGCTTTTGTCCTATTCCTAAATACTACAGATACATGCCAAATTGTAGGCATAAATAACTTAAAATTCGAAGCACTTTCGAACTACGAAGTAGTTCAAAATCTCAATAATAATAGAACAGAAACCGTGATTAGCAAGTTAAGGAAAAATTTTCCAACACTATTCAAAAAACCACTCGAGGAAATATGCACCCAGTATAGTGATGTGTTCGGACTTGAATCCGAACCAATCACAACAAACAACAGTTAAGACTTAAAGACGACGAGCCAGTAAATGTAAAAAATTATCGATATCCGCATAGCCAAATAGAAGAAATCCAGCATCAAGTTGGAAAGTTAATTGAACAAAAAATTGTTGAACCGTCTGTATCACCCTATAATAGCCCACTCTTATTAGTACCAATGAAAGCCATTCCAGGCACTACACATAAAAGATGTCGATTAGTAATCGACTATCGTTAAATAAACAAAAAATTGCTGTCAGATAAATTTCCACTCCCCAGAATTGATGATATTCTTGATCAATTGGGTCGAGCTAAATATTTTTCATGCCTTGACTTAATGTCAGGTTTCCATTAAATCGAGCTTGAGGAAAACTCAAGAAATATAACGTCTTTTTCAACAAGCAATGGTACCTATCGCTTCACGCGATTACCATTTGGCTTAAAAATAGCGCCTAATTCATTTCAGAGAATGATGACAATAGCATTTTCAGGCCTAGAGCCTATACAAGCTTTTCTTTATATGGATGATCTAATCGTTATTGGTTGTTCTGAACAACATATGATTAAAAATCGAACAGATGTTTTCAAACTTTGTAGAAAACACAATCTCAAATTACATCCAGAAAAATGTTCATTCTTCATGCACGAGGTGACGTTTATCAATAATTATCCAGTCCCTACGGACGCAGATAGCGCTAGAAGATTCGTTGCATTTTGCAATTACTATAGACGATTTATAAAAAACTTCGCCGAATATTCACGGCACATAACTAGATTATATAAAAAGAATGTCCCATTTGAATGGACCGCTGAATGTGAAAAAGCATTCCAATACCTTAAAAAGGCACTTGTTCAACCAAATCTATTACAGTACCCAGATTTTAACAAAGAATTTTGTATAATCACAGATGCAAGCAAACAAGCATGTGGAGCAGTTTTAACTCAAAACTATAATGGACTCCAACTCCCAGTTGCATATGCATCAAGAGCATTCACTAAAGGTGAAAGCAATAAGAGTACTACAGAACGAGAACTAGCAGCAATACATTGAGCAATAACACATTTTCGACCATATATATATGGCAAACACTTTACAGTTAAAACAGATCACATACCCTTAACATATTTATTTTCTATGGTAAATCCAAGTTCTAAATTAACACGCATGCGACTCGAACTGGAAGAGTATGATTTTACGGTTGAGTATCTGAGAGGTAAAGACAATTTTGTGGCAGATGCTCTATCAAGAATAACGATATCCGATCTAATTGATTTGAATAGAAAAGTCCTGAAAGTCACTACCAGGCACCAAAGTAGATAAAAGAATTTCTGCGCAGAAAATAAACAAGAACTATTGCCAAGGCAAAGTCTTGAAAAAGCTTCTAAGCCCAACGTATACGAAGTCATCACAAATGACGAGGTACGAAAAGTAGTGACCTTGCGAATAACAGATTCCACAGGTTTATTGAAACATGGAAGAAAAATTATTGCAAGAATTAATGTTAGCGATTTGTACTCCAATGGAATTCTCGATTTAGGTCAGTTTTTCCAAAGGCTTGAATGGCAAGCCGGTGTATTTAAAATCAGCCAACTAAAAGTGGCACCGAGCGAAAAGATCTTTGAATCAATTTCAATAGATACTTTCAAAAATATGGGCAATAATAATTTAAAATCATTAAGAATAGCGCTACTCAAGCCGGTGACCCTCATCCAAGTTGATGAAGAAAAAGAAGCTATACTGTCTACATTCCATGACGATCCAATTCAAGGAGGTCATACAGGAATTAATAAAACAATTGCGAAAATAAAGAGACAATATTATTGGAAAAACATGACTAAACATGTAAAAGAATATGTTGGCGCGGGCAGTTAGTGCTGCGTGACTTTGAGGCATTTCGCAGGAATGTGACTTTATCATAATGTGTGTGAGGCATTTCGCAGGAATGTTATTTCATCACAATGTGAAGATTGCATCAGCCTTTATTTGAGATGCGATTGGCTGATGGTATTTTGTAGCTTTGAAAAGTACCGTTGTAGCGCGGCGACAGCGTCGCGACGCTGTCGCTGAGCGTGGTTCGATGGTAGGCACAAAAGAATAAGTGTGCCACGGAAGTCAGTTCTATGCTAGACATCGGCCACCGAAACTCGCTGCGCGTATAAAAATAGAAAAATGGAACAATCTAATGACGCGTCAATATCAGAAGTGGGATCGGGCTCGGCACCTAACAACGAAGCTGAGCCATGGAAAGCTCTAATAGAGTTGCAAAATAAAAACTTAGCAGAACTCGTAAAAACGTTTCAAGCAACGATTTCTCAAAAAACAAATGAAAACGCGCTTGTTCTGCCAAAATTCAATGCAGATCTTGCTGGCGCCGATGCGTCAGCATGGTGCTCTACGGCAAACATTATTTTGGCAGAAAATGATATAAAAGGTAGTGCCCTTGTGACGGTGTTAAGTGCAGCAATGGAAGGTAGTGCTTCACAATGGCTTGCGCGGACTTGTTATCCAGATATGGATTGGCGCGAGTTCAGGCAACTATTCATTCAACAGTTCACTAATGTTGAAACACCAGCGGCAATGTTTCTGACAATGCTAACTAACAGTCCGAGCGAAGATGAATGCCTTTCGAATTTTGCTGGTCGCATGATGACGTCACTTATTGGGAAATGGCGTGAAATGGATGTAGAGGAGATTGCAGCTTCCGTAACGCTTGCTAGGCTGGCACAAGTTGATAGCAGATTGCAGCGCTTGACCTTCACTTCAAATGTGCGCACCAGATGTGATTTGCAAACCGAGTTAAAAGCATTTACATTTAACAAAAGGAAGATGACGTCGCGGGAAGAAATGTCTTTGCTCGACATCAAGAGGCAAAAACTTTCAACAATTAAGTGTCACTTCTGTGAAAAGTTAGGTCACAAGTTCAAGGACTGCAGATCTAGACAGCAGCAAAATCGTTCGTCTCTTTTTGTGGACCGTAATGACAGCAGCGCACTAGGTCACCGTCAAAAATCTGGATCTGTAATCTGTTTCAAGTGTGGAGAGCGTGGTCATATTTCAACACAATGTAGTAAACCCAAAATGGACAATAACAAGGATACGCATTTTGTAAAGAGAGTGCAACTGTGCGGAGTTGTTGAGCCTAGAGGAGAGATGGTTCATCAAGGAATGACATTTGCTACAACGTTTGACTCTGGCGCAGAGTGCTCATTAATAAAACACCAGATAAGTACTAAGCTAGCTGGTAAAAGGTTAAATAATGTTGTGAGGTTAGAGGGAATTGGCAATGGCAGCGTTTGTAGCACATTACAAATACTAACCAATGTAAATGTTAATAATTATCAAATTGAGATTTTGTTTCATGTTATAGACAATAATTATATGAAAAATGACATAATTATTGGTCGAGAAATATTGTCACCTGGAGATAACGTCATAATTTCACCAGGGAAATTTGAAATTGTTAAAACAAAAACTGTTAATCATTGTGTTAACGAAGATAAATTTTATGACTTAGACACAGATCTTGTTGGTGAAGACTGTAATGAATTAAAAAGTTTATTGAAAAACTATTCAAAATATTTTATAAATGGGATTCCTTTGTCTCGAGTTAGTTCGGGTAAAATGAAAATTAAACTAAATGACCCAAGAAAAATTGTCCAAAGGAGGCCATATAGGCTCAGTCCAAGTGAAAGGGAATTGGTTCGAAATAAGATTAGGGAGCTATTGGAATGCAAAGTAATAAAGCCGAGTTGCTCACCCTTCGCAAGCCCGGCTCCCATCGCTTGTGTGTGGATTACCGAGAATTAAATGGTAATACCGTTGCAGATAGATACCCTTTGCCCCTTATATCAGATCAGATAGCCAGGCTTCATGGGGCAAAATATTTCACATGCCTAGATATGGCAAGTGGATATTATCAGATCCCCATGCATGAAGACTCAGTAGAGTGTACAGCGTTCGTCACTCCAGACGGACAATATGAATTCTTAGCAATGCCGTTTGGGCTTAAAAATGCGCCTTCAGTTTTTCAGCGTACAGTGATACAAGCCCTTGGAGATCTTGCACATACGTTTGTGGTCGTTTATATGGACGACGTAATGGTAACGGCTTCAACGAAAACTGAGGCTTTAGAAAGATTACAGATTACTCTTGACTGTCTTACGTATGCAGGATTTTCCTTTAATATAAAAAAATGTTCTTTTCTTAAGTCAACAGTACAATATTTGGGATACGAAGTGAGTGCAGGTGAAATTCGTCCAAATCCGCTAAAAATTGCCGCGTTAACTGCATTACCACCTCCTCAGTCGGTCCCAGCTTTAAGACAATTTATAGGGCTGGCATCTTATTTTCGGCAATTTATGCAAGGATTTTCTTGTTTTATGAAGCCTCTATATCTGTTGACCTCAGGGAAGAACGAGTTTGTTTGGGAAACAGAACATGAGCAAATAAGGAAGAGAGTTGTTTCGATACTTACACAGAAGCCAGTCTTGGTAATTTTCGACCCACAGTATCCGATCGAATTACATACCGATGCAAGTTCTCGCGGATACGGTGCCATCTTGTTACATAGAATCAACAACAAGTCGCATGTCATTGAATATTTCAGTAAAGCTGCTTCACCTGCAGAGTCTCGGTACCATTCTTACGAATTGGAAACTCTTGCTGTTGTCTTGTCCGTAAAACATTTTCGCCATTATTTACTGGGTAGAAATTTTGTTGTTTTTACTGACTGTAATTCACTTAAAGCGTCAAGGAATAAACATGATCTGTCTCCCAGAGCGCAAAGATGGTGGGCTTACTTACAGTCGTTTACGTTTGAATTACAGAAGGTAAACGAATGGCTCACGCCGAAATAGTTAGCATCGTAAAGAAATTAAGAGACAATTCTCTTCCCGTAGACGTTGCAAAAACTTATGAGTTGAGAGCAGGAATACTTTATCGAAAAATTCAGCGTAATGGTAGAACTCGATCCTTATCAATTGTTCCTCGAGTGTTTAGATGGTTCGTGATAAATCAAATTCATGAATCAATAATGCATTTAGGATGGGAAAAGACGCTAGACAAAGCCTATGATTATTACTGGTTTGATAATATGTCTAAATATATTCGAAAATTTGTTGAAAATTGTATCACTTGCAAAATGTCAAAGTCCTCTTCTGGTAAAATTCAAGCTAGTCTTCATCCAATTCCAAAAGTAAGCACACCTTGGCATACTATTCACATAGACATTACTGGGAAGTTGAGTGGGAAGTCTGATCAAAAAGAGTATATCATCGTCCAAGTAGACGCCTTTACTAAATTCGTCTTGTTAACTCACACTCTTAAAATAGATGCTGAAAATTGCATAAGTGCCGTGACGGCGGCAATATCTTTATTTGGAGTACCAAATCGCATAATAGCAGATCAGGGTAGGTGTTTTGCCAGCACTAGATTCAGTGAGTTCTGTGCACAACAAAAGATAAATTTGCATTTGATTGCAACCGGTGCAAGCAGAGCAAATGGGCAGGTTGAACGCACCATGGGAACTTTGAAAAATTTATTAACCGCAGTCGAAACTAGCAATAGGTCTTGGCAAGATGCCTTGGGAGAAATCCAGTTGGCCTTAAACTGTACGGTGAGTCGAGTGACAAAGGCAAGTCCCTTAGAATTATTTATTGGAAAAGTTGCTCGACCATTGGGGTTACTTCCACTCTGCGACATGGCTGATGAAATTGATTTGCCAGCAGTACGAGCTCAAGCAATTCAAAATATTTCGGCTTCAGCAACATATAGCAAGACACAATTTGATAAAAACAAAGCAAGAGTTGTGGAATGCAAAGTTGGCGATTTTGTATTATTAAAAAATGAGGAGAGGCATCAAACAAAGCTTGACCCAAAGTTTAGAGGCCCTTTTGAAATAATTGAATTATTAGAAGGGAATAGGTATGTGCTGAGGTCATTGACGAACAATAGAAAATATAAATATGCTCATGATGATGTGGGGAAAATGCCAGATGGTTATGTACCAGTTGAATATGAAACTGTTGAAAGAGACAGTAGTCAAAATATGGAGAATGAAACTGTTGAAAGAGACAGTAGTCAAAATGTGGAGAATGAAACTGTTGAAAGAGACAGTAGTCAAAATATGGAGAATGAAACTGTTGAAAGAGACAGTAGTCAAAATGTGGAGAATGAAACTGTTGAAAGAGACAGTAGTCAAAATATGCAGAATGAAACTGTTGAAAGAGACAGTAGTCAAAATGTGGAGAATGAAACTGTTGAAAGAGACAGTAGTCAAAATGGGCAGAATGCAACTGTTGAAATAGGCAGTACAGGTGCGTGAAGGGCTGGAAATGAAATGTAAGCACAAGTGCAAAACAATTGTTTTGATCACGGCGTGTAGACCATAAGATATAATGTTTAAAATTTGTTAAGTTAATGAAAATATTTGAATTATATTAAAATAAAATAAAAAAAAAAAAAATTAAAAAAAAATAGTGAATGAATTTGAAGACTACGTTTGTCAATGTTTAGTAGTGGTTTATAGTTTGTCAATAAAATGTTTATGTATATCGCAAAGTGCATTTTGGAAGTATTGCACGAGGTCGTGTAATGGTCAGGATGGCCGTGTTGGCGCGGGCAGTTAGTGCTGCGTGACTTTGAGGCATTTCGCAGGAATGTGATTTCATCATAATGTGTGTGAGGCATTTCGCAGGAATATTATTTCATCACAATGTGAAGATTGCATCAGCCTTTATTTGAGATGCGATTGGCTGATGGTATTTTGTAGCTTTGAAAAGTACCGTTGTAGCGCGGCGACAGCGTCGCGACGCTGTCGCTGAGCGTGGTTCGATGGTAGGCACAAAAGAATAAGTGTGCCACGGAAGTCAGTTCTATGCTAGACTTCGGCCACCGAAACTCGCTGCGCGTATAAAAATAGAAAAATGGAACAATCTAATGACGCGTCAATAAATACATTAATAAATGCCCAAAATGCCTGACGTCGAAAACGACTAAACATACAAGAGCACCTATAATAATAACCGAGACTCCACAATATGCTTTTGACAGAGTGATAGTAGACACAATTGGTCCACTACCATGTTCGGAAAATGGGAATGAATATGCAATCACTTTAATATGTGATTTGACTAAGTATTTAGTAGCAATTCCTATACCAAATAAGAGCGCAACAACTGTCGCAAAAGCCATGTTCGAATCTTTTATTCTGAAGTACGGTCCAATGAAGACGTTCATTACGGACATGGGAACAGAATATAAAAATTCAATCATTACTGACTTGTGCAAATATTTAAAAATAGATAACATAACATCTACAGCACACCACCACCAGACATTAGGTACAATTGAAAGAAGTCATAGGATATTCAATGAGTACATTCGTTCATATATTTCAGTAGATAAAACTGATTGGGTCATATGGTTACAGTATTTCGTGTATTGTTTTAACACAACACCATCAGTAACTCATAATTATTGTCCATATGAACTAGTATTTGGTTGACAAAACAACCTACCAATACAATTTAATAGCTTAAGCACTATAGAACCTATATATAATATAGAAGATCACTCTAAGGAAGTTAAATTTAGATTAGAAAACGCGTATAAGAGAGCTCGAATATTATTAGAAAAAAATAAAGCTAAGCAAAAAGAAATAAATGATAAGAAAGTATTAGATTTTAAAATAGAAATAGGAGACCAAGTTTATTTAAAGAATGAATCAGGTCATAAATTAGAATCATCTTATATAGGACCCTTTGAAGTAATTAGCATAGAAAAGAATAATAATATAATAATAAAGAATAAGAAAAATAAAGAGCAAAAAGTTCATAAAGATAGGTTAAAAAAGATAAATGAGTAAAAGAAAAAAAAGAAAAAGAAAATAAGTATATATATGTATATATATATATATATATATATATATATATATATACTTATTTTCATTTTCTTTAAATTATATATATATATATATATATATATATATATATATATATATATATATATATATATATATATATATATATATATATATATGTATGTTAACAATTTTTTTATTTTTTTTGGAAAAAAAGAGAAAAAAAACTTTTTATTTGTTTTACCATTTTAAAATAAAAAAAAAAAATTTTTTTTAATAAATACAGCATAATAAATAATTATATAAAAATAAAATTACATTAATAACCATTTTTATGTTAAATAACTATATTATATTACGTTATTTTTTAACAAGTAAGAGTGCTCTAGTCGAGACTGCTCGACAAAGAGATCCCCTGAACCCTGCGAAGAACTGCGATTCCTAAGAGCCGCTAACATTCTCCGTTACTTTTATATGTATGTACATATGTAACAAGCAATACATACACACACACAGACGCACGCACCAACACACAATCTGCTAACTGTGCATTATGACTCATCAGCTTCGCTGCTGCTGCAAGACGCCCATAATATGAGATATTAAATGTTTAATAACTTTTTTTCTAGTAGAACGATTTTGATCAAATTTGTGGGGCGTGATCATGACATTCATATGTGTGCATGTGCCAAAGCACAAGTCTCTAGTACTTGAAATACGTGATTTAGCAATTTGAGGCGAAGGGGCAATTTGAGGGCGTGGCATCCAAAATTTAACAAAAACCGAAATTGCAGAAGGCTCAAATAACACTAAATGCAAAATTTGAAGACTCTAGTAAACACAGCGACAAAGTGCCACTGTGTATATGAGTGTAATACTCTAACTGACGATGGTCATATGCTTATTTAACGTACAACATGCTACACCTCCCTTTTTATACCCTGAACCCATTGAAAATGGAAAAAAAGGGTATAATGGTTTTGTGAAAATGTATGTAACAGGCAGAAGGAGGCGTGGCAGACCCCATAAAGTATATATATTCTTGATCAGGGAGAGAAGCCGAGTCGATTTAGCCCTGTCCGTCTGTCTGTCTGTCCGTCTGTCCGTCTGTCCGTCTGTCCGTCCGTCCGTCTGTCCGTCTGTCCGTATGTTTGAACGCGTCGATCTCAGAAGATATAAGAGCTAGAGACTTCAAATTTTTTTTGGAAGTTCGTGTATAGTACGATTCGATCGAGTTTGTTTCAAATATTCGATAACTATAATCGTTTTAATGTTATCGATTAAAAACCGATATCTTTAATTAGTTATAAAATTCTATTTAATTCATCTTTATAGTTAGAGTCTTCAAATTTAGCATTTAGTGTTATTTGAGCCTTCTGCAATCTCGGTTTTTGTTAGATTTTGGATGCCACGCCCTCAAATTGCTCCTTCGCCTCAAATTGCTAAATCACGTATTTCAAGTACTAGAGACTTGTGCTTTGGCACATACACACATATGAACGTCATGATCACGCCCAACAAATTTGATCAAAATCGTTCTACTAGAAAAAAACTTATTAAACATTTAATATCTCATATTATCGGCGTCTTGCAGCAGCAGCGAAGGTGATGAGTCATAATGCACAGTTAGCAGATTGTGTGTTGGTGCGTGCGTCTGTGTGTGTGTATGTATTGCTTGCTACATATGTACATACATATAAAAGTAACGGAGAATGTTAGCGGCTCTTAGGAATCGCAGTTCTTCGCAGGGTTCAGGGGATCTCTTTGTCGAGCAGTCTCGACTAGAGCACTCTACTTGTTATACCCTGAACCCATTGAAAATGGGAAAAAAGGGTATAATGGTTTTGTGAAAATGTATGTAACAGGCAGAAGGAGGCGTGGCAGACCCCATAAAGTATATATATTCTTGATCAGGGAGAGAAGCCGAGTCGATTTAGCCCTGTCCGTCTGTCTGTCTGTCCGTCTGTCCGTCTGTCCGTCTGTCCGTATGTTTGAACGCGTCGATTTCAGAAGATATAAGAGCTAGAGACTTCAAATTTTTTTGGAAGTTCGTGTATAGTACGATTCGATCGAGTTTGTTTCAAATATTCGATAACTATCATCGTTTTAATGTTATCGATTAAAAACCGATATCTTCATTTAGTTATAAAATTCTATTTAATTCATCTTTATAGTTAGAGTCTTCAAATTTAGCATTTAGTGTTATTTGAGCCTTCTGCAATTTCGGTTTTTGTTAAATTTTGGATGCCACGCCCTCAAATTGCTCCTTCGCCTCAAATTGCTAAATCACGTATTTCAAGTACTAGAGACTTGTGCTTTGGCACATACACACATATGAATGTCATGATCACGCCCCACAAATTTGATCAAAATCGTTCGACTAGAAAAAAAGTTATTAAACAATTAATATCTCATATTATCGGCGTCTTGCAGCAGCAGCGAAGCTGATGAGTCATAATGCACAGTTAGCAGATTGTGTGCTTGTACTTGCGTCTGTGTGTGTTCTTGTGCAATTTTGGTTTTTGTTAAATTTTGGATACCGATTCCAAATTTCCCCAAATTTTTAAATTGAAGGTAGTTGCAAATAAAGCCAATATCAGAATGAATTTGTATACTTTTTTTAATTTAAAAAAAAAAAATTCAATAAAATATGTTGATCATATGCTGTAGATACATTTATGTATTCTTTACAAATTCTATTCAACCAATTCTGTTTCAGTTATATTAGTATTGCATTTCCAACTAAGCATTAACGTCTATTGGTGACTGTGTACGATGAGACGACGGTGCGGAGGAAGCGCAATATTTTTTCTGAGTTCGAGCCTTGGCTGGCTCTAGCTTTGAAAAAGCTGCCTGGTCTTATTTTATTATTTTATTAAATATTTATTCGTTTTTTTGTTTATTTTCTACCTATTACTATTTCTAATAAAGTCGTGATTTTCATAGTATAGAATTCTCCCAACTCAACCTATAAAAGCGCATTGTGCCCTCCGTTAATTTATTTTGACAATTCATGTTTATTTTTAAGTATGTACATATGTATGTAAGTAAATATGTATGTATGTGTTACAATATGCTTTGAGTGACATGTAAGTTCATACATACATAAATATAAGAGCCTTTAAATGTTAATGTTAAAAGAAAATAATTAGTATATTTTACTTTGTAATGACATTAAAAAAATTCGATAAGCATATTCATATATTGTTTTCTACAGTACTTGCATGCAAAAGCATACATACGTATGGCCTTGACTATGACTTACACATACAAACACGTATTTCTTCAGATGTACATACTCTAATTTATTTCTAAGTAAATAAATTTTCAAAAGTCCCACCTCTATTTAAATGGACTTTTTAAACACTGAAATAATGCATTTAATTGGCGGGCTTTTTAAAAAAAAAAAATATTTTTGTTTTTAAGTTTTGTAATATAAATTTATTATATACGGTGAGAATCCAAGTATACAATTTGTTATGAGTCTTATTCTCTTTTATTTCTGCTGGTTCATAAAATAGAAAATGCATGTTGAACAGATTTGGAGTGTTACCCAACACTGAAAATTAACTTTTTGCTTTTCGATAATTGTGGCGGCATGTAGATTTACTCTGTAACCTGCGACTACCAACACAGATAATTGTGAGCTCTCGATCTTTGACGGTCGATTTAAAATTATCTATTAAATTAAAAAATATTCGCTAATTAATAAATATTAAACTTTGCTGTTCGGTTCCAAGTGAAATTCTTTTAAAAAAATTCGATTACAGTGCAGTATTCAATTATTGTTTTCAGTTTAAATAGTATTACAATAAATATTCCGATTAGTCCGTTATGTTCTGCCGTTGTGTGTGTGAGTGATAGAAATAAATAAAATTTTTACGTCGCCTCAATTAAAAAAAAAATCATTGAAAAGATTGGTATATTTCGCACCAATCTACTAAACATTTAATTTCGCGGGAATCGAAGACGTGTCTGTGTGTGTGTGTTGCAACGGTTTAACGCTTTGTGTATGTGTGAGTACATACACATATCAACGCAAACGGGCCATCTGTACTGTAACGGTCAAACGCTTTATGTGTGTGTGAGTGCATATGTATGTATATATGTACATATATATACATTTGCACTTTGTGTGATTTGTGTTTCGGCTGCTGTTAGAGAAGGAACTTTTGCGCGGATCGTGAGTTAGGCGTGTTTTTCAACTCTGGAGCACGAACAGCAAGTTTTAAAGTTTATTATTACAGTCTTTTTCAAGACTTTCAATTATATTTATTAAACTAACACATATTATTAATATTACGTATATTATATTATAATTTGCTAATACATTAAATATATTTAATAAACTTACATACATACACATACATATATATACGTGCATGAAATTTAGTTAATATTTTTAGAAGTAAACAAATATTGATTTAGGATATTTATTTATATATATACTTTATTATTATTTGTTAGAACTCTTTTAAAATGCCTAGGACAAACAGAATTTCAGCATCTAATAGGTCTCAGAGACAACGTAATAGAAATTTGTTAAATAGGTCAAATGCTGAATATTCAGAGCAGGAAAGAATTAATAATTTAGAGACTCTGCGAGAGCGTAGAGAAAACGAGGAGTTTAGCCAAAGCGAGAGAAATAGGAATAGGCAAAGGAATCAAGTGCGCAGGCACAATTCTTTAAATAGAATATCAGATCAAAGCCTAAATACCCTATTCCGCACAACTTCCCGAAGAAACTCAACTACGAGACGGTTAGAGCAATTAGCTGACACCTCCCGTCGTTCAAGTCGTAGACAAGACACAGCTTATAGGGCCAACGAACAGCGACTGAATACTGAGAATCACGCTACTAGACGAGCCAATTCTCCTGTGAGGCAACAGGAGCAATTGGCTGATACTTCGCGTCGGTCGAGACGCCGACAAGACCCTCTCTATAGGGCCAACGAACAAAGACAGAATACTGAGGACCACGCTACTAGACGAGTCAATTCTCCTGTGAGGCAACAGGAGCAATTGGCTGATACTTCGCGTCGGTCGAGACGCCGACAAGACCCTCTCTATAGGGCCAACGAACAAAGACAGAATACTGAGGACCACGCTACTAGACGAGCCAATTCTCCTGTGAGGCAACAGGAGCAATTGGCTGATACTTCGCGTCGGTCGAGACGCCGACAAGACCCTCTCTATAGGGCCAACGAACAAAGACAGAATACTCAGCAAAGTGGTGGTCCACACTTGCCCTCGAATGCAGCGTGCTTCTATATACGTAGCATGTAGTAGAGCAACAGCTGCTTCAGGTTTATTTATTATAGGAGATTTTGTTCCTCCTAAAGCTCCTAGAAATGAAGACAAGGTCCAAAATCAAATTTTGCAACTGCGGACTGTGAAACAACTTCGATCACATTATGATCATTTAGTTAACAGTTCCACCTTCAACATATTCTTTCATAATACTGAGAACATTCATTGTCATATTCAAGACATTCGGTCTGACAGTCTAATGCTTCAGTCGTCAGTATTATGTTTCGTTGAGGCGTCTACATACGCAAACGAAAATGTTGATATTCAAGGATACAGTATTGTGGTTCGCCTTAATTGTGACATTGTACCAAATACTGTTCGATCCAAAAGGGGTATCATTGTTTATGTGAGGGATGAAATTTTAAATAATATTTCTAGCTGCTCGACTGGCAGAAAATTATGTGGGGCAGCAGTTTTTATACCCTGAACCCATTGAAAATGGGAAAAAAGGGTATAATGGTTTTGTGAAAATGTATGTAACAGGCAGAAGGAGGCGTGGCAGACCCCATAAAGTATATATATTCTTGATCAGGGAGAGAAGCCGAGTCGATTTAGCCCTGTCCGTCTGTCTGTCTGTCCGTCTGTCCGTCTGTCCGTCTGTCCGTATGTTTGAACGCGTCGATTTCAGAAGATATAAGAGCTAGAGACTTCAAATTTTTTTTGGAAGTTCGTGTATAGTACGATTCGATCGAGTTTGTTTCAAATATTCGATAACTATCATCGTTTTAATGTTATCGATTAAAAACCGATATCTTCATTTAGTTATAAAATTCTATTTAATTCATCTTTATAGTTAGAGTCTTCAAATTTAGCATTTAGTGTTATTTGAGCCTTCTGCAATTTCGGTTTTTGTTAAATTTTGGATGCCACGCCCTCAAATTGCTCCTTCGCCTCAAATTGCTAAATCACGTATTTCAAGTACTAGAGACTTGTGCTTTGGCACATACACACATATGAATGTCATGATCACGCCCCACAAATTTGATCAAAATCGTTCGACTAGAAAAAAAGTTATTAAACAATTAATATCTCATATTATCGGCGTCTTGCAGCAGCAGCGAAGCTGATGAGTCATAATGCACAGTTAGCAGATTGTGTGCTTGTACTTGCGTCGTGTGTGTGTTCTTGTGCGTGCGTCTGTGTGTGTGTATGTATTGCTTGCTACATATGTACATACATATAAAAGTAACGGAGAATGTTAGCGGCTCTTAGGAATCGCAGTTCTTCGCAGGGTTCAGGGGATCTCTTTGTCGAGCAGTCTCGACTAGAGCACTCTTACTTGTTTTTATATTGAGTAAAAGTATGCATTTGTTTTTTTTTGGCAAAATATGTATTTTTTCACAACTTTAATTCTTGTGTGTGTGTTTTTTTTTTTATACTATTTCACGTAGTGATATAGTATATTGGTTTTGTGCAATGTCCGTCATGCTGTCCGTCCGTCTGTCCGTATGAACGCAAACCACGCTATTGAAGCTAGATACTTGAAATTTGATATATATACTCGTGTATACCCTCGTCTGATAAAGTGTCACTAGGGGCGTGGCAAATCGGAAAATGCTGTAAGGCGGCGATAAATCTGCCGCCTCACATTTAGTAGTAAGTTAGTCATAAGTTGATTTTGTATAGTAAATAAGTATAGTGAGTAGGAGATTTGATTAGGAGATGAATTATGAAGATTAGGTGTAGGCGCAATGGAGCGCAGAGGCGACCCATGAAGGGCCCGCCCTTATTAGGTTTAAGTTAGAAGGCGAACCCCCCTTATATGCGCGCCGATGATCGGCAATGTAGCTAGGCGCGCCGGGGCAAATTGAAAGCTTTGTGGTGAGAAGCAGCGGCCGCGACAAATTGCATTGCCGAGGTCGGCGCGCGATCGTCCGAAGGGCGAGTAGGGCAGTCAGAGTGTGACCGCGAAAGAGTGAAGAAGCTGGAGCAAATTGTGAGAAGGTGAGGGCGTATCGCCGCCAAATAGTGAAAAGGAAGACACAAGTGAATGTGAAAAGCGAGACGAGCAGAAGAAGAATATACCAGGAAAGAGGCACGGGAGGAAGGTCGAGGAACCGTGAGTTATCTAAGGGAAATAAAGAAGAAACGGAAATCTTTGTGTTTTAATTTTGGAAAAACATTTCCATAAGTGCTAACGAAAGCTAGATCCAATACGTGCTTTGTCCGTCAGAGTGTAAGACCGGCGGGCAAGTTCGAACCTGCTGCCGCAGCCAAAGTTGACCGGCGCGGTGCAGCGATCGTTGTCGCGCTACTCCCAGGCAAGAGCAGCTCCGCCAGCGGCCGTGAGTTGCCGTATTTCCAGTCCCCTACCCCAGTGCGCCCCAGCATCCTATAAATTATCTTGTAGGTAACCCTGGGCCAGGATGAGTCTGCCCCAGCTGGAAAAACGTACCTGTACAATGCATTTTCCTGTATCTCAGAAACACTACTTCTAGAAAGGCTAGAGATTTTAACTGAACACTCATGTCGACATCCCAAAATCAAAAAGCTATGGCGGATATATCTACGCCCATTGGGGGCGTGGCAAATCGGGTCAAACTGTATCTTCTACAGTTTTAAAGCTAGAACGCCCAAATTTGGCACGTGGGTTACTGTTATGATTCTATAGGGATCTCCCGAAAAATTTATGGCCACGCCTAATAGGGGCGTGGCAAATCGGATCTGAATATATAGTGATTTTACTAAGACTAGATATATATACTCGGGTTAACATCCTTCAATCGAAAATCTGTGGCGAATATATATACGCCCACAGGGGGCGTGGCAACTAATATCAGCTTATATCTCTTACAGTTTTATTGCTTAAAGCTTAAAAATGGGATGCTAAGTTACTAGGGGCCTCCTCTACCGAAAAAATTATTATTATGCCCCAAAAGGGGCGTGACATACAGAAAAATACCCTGTAATTTTCGCATTTTTCGAATGTAAGCATCCAAACTTTACAGTTATATTCCTGAACGCCCACTCTATGCACATGCCAAAAATTATTTATCTACGGCCACTGAGGGCGTGGCAAATCAAAACTGAAACATCTGCAGCTTCTGAGCCAATAACGCGCCACAATTTCAGTGTAGAACAGAAATTCAAATTATATGATTTTTACCATTTAAGGAGGAAAATACAAGTAGTTCTGCTGTAAAATAACTATAAATGTCTTTATTAAAGTACAATATATGCCTTAACCTTTCAAATGGCGTCAGAATTATCCCGTCAAGTAATGTCTGCCAAGGTTCAGGGTTCCATGCGAGCCTTTGGCCAGCACGTCTACCCTCCCCTCCCCTCCTTCCACCCTTCTGTCCGTCTTTCGTTGTCTGTCAGTTCTGCGTCGTCCTCACTTCCGACTCGGAAAAATGGCTTCAATTGCGCCACACTTGCCACCCTCCTCCGAGCTCCTCATTCGCCGATCCCGAGGTCACCTCGTCGTACAACGCGGTTCCCGCCCGTTTGTACCGTTTGGTGGCGTCTTTTTGGGGCTCGACTTCCTCCTCCTCGGTCGTAGTGCAGGCGTCTCTCTGGTCACCGAAGTTTTCTTGGAGATAAATGGCAACTCTTTCCCTGATGGCGCGGCCTCAGTTTTCATGCGCAGCATGTCGCATCCACAGCGCACGGTCGTCCCTATGACACCCAGGAAGTCCATCCCTAGGATGACCTGGTAGGCATGGTGGGCATGATGAGTAGTGCTATCTGCACGGCACTGCCTGCAAGATCTACCTGCGCCCTCATCAGCCTCCTCACATCCAACGATGACCCGTCCGCCAGCCTGATGGGCGACTGCACATTCTCGACCTTTCCCGTGATAGCTTTCCTCCGCATGCAGTCTTCGCTCATGAAGCTACGATTATCCCCTGTGTCGATCGTAGCGTCCATCTCGCGACCGGCGATCCTGACTCGTGCGATGATCCGGCCTTCCCTCACGACCAACGGAAACTCACGCAACTCATCTATGATCGGTTGGCGTCGCCCCTTCCCTGTGGGGGAGTATGTTCGAATACAACCGTCTCGCGTGTCGATCCCCGCCTTACCGCATTGATGGCAGAAGATCACCCACTCGTTAGAGCATTCTAGAGCGAAATTACCTGGCTGCGAACATCGGAAGAACACCCGCAGCGAATACGACAAAGTCCGGTTCTCTGGGGCCATCATACGATGTGTAACTTCGGCCGGACTCGTGCCGAACGATATCGGGTCGTCCACCCTCGGCTCACTCGACAGTGTCTCCGGCGGGTTGACCCATTCGCCACTTGCTCGAGCCGGGCCTGGCTTCTGGTCCCCTCCCCGCGTCGCTCCTCTGAATTCTGTTCTCTGATCTCTCACATTTTGGTTTTCCGCAGCCGTTAGCTGGGACAGAGATGAGAAATCTTAGAGCCGCACGAACATTCGGTACTCAGGAGCTGTATTCTCGTATAGCCGATACAACTCCTGAGCCGGACTGTAGTCGGCGTGGCGTATCAGTAGCCTAATCTCCACGAGATAGTCCTTAAAGACGATGCGTACGCCCCCTGATCTGTTCCTCGAGGCGCTCGAAATATTGTGGAGGCATAAAAAATTCCAGAAACTCGGCCCGGAATTTGGCCCACTAGGCACTCCTCAGCCCGCTGGTCAAAAACCATTTCGCGGTTTTGTCCTTGTTTACCACCCGAGGTAGATTGTCGAACTTGATGCCATATGTGATGGCTCTCTCTTTCAGGATCTCCAGAAAACCCAACGGGTCTGGTTGGCCATCATAGCACATGCCTCATCTTCGGATTTGCTCGGCTATGCGCCTATGTGGCCGGCTATCGTGCTCATCGGCACTCGCAATCCTACACCAAAGTCAGTGCATTGTCCCCGGTCGTTGATCGCGACCTTGGACTACCCTTGCGCATCATTAACTCGGATCTCTGCCACTTCGCTACTCATCGGGGCCTCAAATCGAATGATGGTTGTCTTAATTGTAAACAGAGTTATTTGTAAAGCTGAACATCTAAAAATATTGAAACTATAAAAAAAACCACCACTTAATGCCCAACGCAAGGAATCTGATCAAGTTTTTGCTCGTGATCATGTGACTTGGCAGCAGGAATGGCATTCCGTGGTGTTTTCAGAAGAAAAACGGTTTAACTTAGGTGGAACTGATGACTTTTCATATTATTTTCACGGTATTCGATACGAAGAACGCTTTCTGTCTCGGCACCATAGCCGGGAGAAAAGTGTAATGTTATGGGGGGCCATCTCATATTATGGACCATGTTAGCTCCAAGTAGTTTCAACAGAAATGAATGCAACGCATTACAAAGACTTGCTAGAGGAAGCGTTTTCTGAGCTAAATAATATCTTTAGACTATTTACATGGACTTTCCAAAAGGATAATGCCCAAATTCATACTTTCCGAGTGGCTAAAATATGAATCCTGCCGCAAAACGTGGTTTTTATGGAGTGTCCTCCATATTCTCCGGATCTCAACATTGTTCAGAACGTATGAAGATGGATGACAAAAAATGATTTACGATTCTGGTTGGCAATTCGAAGACATACAGGCATTAAAAGACGCCATCGACATAGCCGGGAGTGAAATATCCTTAAATTACGTAAAGGCTCTATATTACTCTCTTCGTAATGGGATTTATGAAGTTATTTCGAAAAAAAATTGTCTGCAAACACTATTAACCACTACTAAATTAATTGAATTAATTAAATAAGCCTTAAAAATTAATATAATGTATATATATTTTGTTAAATGTCAATTTTTATCTCATGTCCCTATTCAAGTGCACGTAAAAAAGTATGAAATTTATGAAGAACTCACAGAATTTTTTTTTTTATAAAAATATGGTTATTTTAAAGAAGTTTTTGTTTAGTTACATTAATAGAGGATGAAATACTGAATAGAAAAAAATATGGTATATCGGTTTAATAAGTTTATTTGAGTCAAATACTTGTATATTCGATTTCAAAATGCTGTCCCTATTCAAGTGCATGGCAGTGTATGTGCAACGATTGGAGTTTTTAAACTAATAGAAGCCCATACTGCTGTGCACATCTCTGAACTCTTATTAATGACGCTGGAAAAATTTTCAATTTCTACGGAGAAGGTTACTGCAGTGGTGACGGATAATAGCGCAAACGTCGTAAAAGCAATACACCAAAGCTTCGGAAAGTCGCACCATATTCCATGCTTCGCGCACACTCTAAACTTAGTGTGCAGTAATGCCTTGGAAATTAAGGAAGTATCAGAGTTAGTTGCCAAATGCCGCTCTAAAGTTGTTTGGCTTAAACGCAGTGGGAAATCCAAAGATAATTTGCAACAGCTGCAGGTTTCTGCTGGCGCCTCGGAGGGTAACGTCCTGAAAGTATTTTTAGATGTAAAAACCTGGTGGAACTCAACTTACTATATGCTACGGAGGTTCGTCCACTTAATTTCGTACATCGGTCAAGTGGTTTTAAATTTTTCTGATGCCCCACAAATGATATCTACCAAAGATAAACACGAAATTATTGAAATTATTGCCATTACGAGCAATGACAACTCAAATAAGTGGTGAAAAATATGCTACTTTGAGCCTTATTATACCTATCGTGAATTGTGGACGCCAGCAAATAATCAAGGTGATTTGCAAGTCACCTACGGGAAATAAGCTCAAAGTAGGTATATTGGCACAGTTCGATCGCCGATTTAGAAGAATGGAGCAGTCGTTTTTATTAGCTGCATCTACTTTGCTGGATTCGCGCTTTAAAAAATTTCATTTTCAAGATCCGATAGCTTTGGCTTCATTTATGAAGCAGATAGTAAAGGAAGTGGCAGAGCTTTTGGACATAAATGAAAGTCAAGGAAGCATTAGTGACTTATGGGCCCCCCACAAGTCGATGGTAAACAAACGCCGTCAAAAAGACAACGACCCTAATCAAATTTAAGAAGAACGTCATTTATTCTTAAATGCTCTTTCATTTATTCTTAAATACTCTATGCCATTTAATTAATATTTTCTGAATGCTGGAAGTGTACAATTATTAATGACGCACACTGTATATTAAATAAACGAAGAATGTTTGGAATAGTGGTTCTATGCAGGGTTCAGGGTATATCCTAGTAGAACAGTTTCGACTAGAATTTTCTTAGTTGTATATTTTAATAATATTTAACTAATAAGTCACATACTTGGCTTTAATGAATCACGTAAGGAACAATTGCACAGATTAATTTCCATTTCGTTGCGTATTTGAGATAAACAAGTGGAAAAGCTGAAATAGGAAAATAATATTAATATTTCTCATAATTTAGTTAAAGGTAAGGTATGTGTAAGGCTGGTTAAAAAATAATATGTTTCTTCACACAAGCTCACTTTTAAATCAGTTATAATGGTGTTGTTGAAATGTATTTTTTTATATTTTATTTAAAAATATATACTTGACAAAACTAAACTCAATTGATTATATCCTAAAAGTACAGACAAATATTTCACAAAAATCGCCAAACGGATGGGGGTTGATTCGTTCGGATTGAGAGAAGAAACTGTTTTTGGACCGATTCAATCCGATCCTGATACAATTTATGTTGTGGAGACAATATAACTGAAAAGTATTCTAAAATAAGTCGAATCAACGAAAAATAAAGTAGCTATATTACAAAGGAATCATTTAACTTTTTAGCCCAACGTTTAATAAAGCCAAGAACAGTTTTGACTTCATTTATAATGGTTGAAGTATGAGTATTGAAACGGAGTTTTGAGTCAAAGAGTACACCAAAATTTTGACTAAAAAACTGCGTTGCAAAGAATCGCTATTAATTGAATAATTGACAATATATGGAGTAGTACGACAGAAGGTCATTGTCGTACATTTAGAACAGTTTAAACGCAACCTTTTGGCCAAGCAACAAAGTTGGAAGGAATTGTTCAGTCATTTGAGTGGGCACAGTGTCAGGCTGTAGGTGAGTTAAGTTTGAAGTTACATTAAATCAGTACGCAAAACACTTCGTCGTCGGCAAGCTGCTTGTTGAAGACCACAAGTTGATGTTTACTTATATGGTGGATATTACCAAGCCCTTTTGTCAGGACATTTTTGGCGCCTTCGGGTGGACTCTTCAACGGCAGGTGACATCGGTGGATTACATACAGGAGGATTACATGGATTGCAACAATAATCAGGGAAGTACATAGTCTTATACGTACATATACCGAGTATTTTAAATTTAATAAAGTGCACTCGAGACCTGCAGATTGAAACTGTAGGTAAACCTATGTACATGTGTGTTTGCCTATCAATAAATAATGCTTAACTTGGTTGTTGGTACATACATATATATTGTCAAAATAATTAGACATTGACCTCTGTCTGCTCTCGAATTTGACGAACATAGAGCCTCTGTGTAAAGAAATAAAAGAAAATAAATAAAAAAAACCGTTTCACACAGCTTTGCCGCCTTTTGTGCTCAATTCGATCTCTTAAAATCTTCGCTAGTTGCCTATTATTTGTCGCACAATCGTTGTTGTGCGCGCTCTCACTTGCGAAGATAGAGCGCTGATACCTTGTTGTTGCTATCCGCTCTTCGTCGTCGTTGCGCTCTCGTTATGCGCCTCGAACTTTTATGAGTGCATGCTCGGCACTCACCAGCTCTTGTTGTCCGCTGTCGTGAAGTTCGGCTGTGCATTTGCGCTCCCACTTGCACTGATCGTTGTGCGCATCGAACGTATATGAGTGCAGGTTCGACACTCACGATCAAACAATGGGTGGTTGTATTAGCTGAATAACTTACAGGTATCTGTTACAATCGATAGTAGCAGCCCATTTACAACTAGCTAACGTATAATACATAGAATATCGATCGAACGCAGTGAATAGTATTCTGCAATCCCTTAGCTTTCATTATAATTCGGATTTAATTGAAATTGTTTTCAATTGAATAACATTTCGAGAATCATGACTGGCAAGCGAGGCTTTCCTCGGTCTATGGACGAGTCGTCATCAGCGCGGATTGAAAGCCTGCTGAATGCTTATAAAAACGTTATAAACGATATAAGGCGTATCAACAAATCGTTAAAAGACTACGCAATATCGGTAGAGCCCTTAGAAATATTAAACCGATATATAGAAAACGCGTTTAAAATACCGCAAGAACTGGACGACATTAATTCAGATTTAGTGCCTCGATCATCATAAGAGGAATTGTGTGTGACAACCAAGGCCCTACTAATGAAGCAAGGCAGTGTCAGTCAACCAAAACCGGAAAGTCATGCCAATTCGACCATGATTAGCTCCGTGTCACATACTAGAAATCTACCTCACATTAAAATACCAAAATTTAGTGGAGAGTATTCCGAATACAAGAACTTTATAGGTCTGTTCGAGAACTTAGTTGACAATGATCCAGCTCTGTCAAACATAGAAAGCTTTAAAGGCTTTAAAAACAGTGTATGACAACCAATGTCTCATATTTTTTTATAGCATCTCCAAGCTGTTCGAACCACCTAGTATGTCTGCACCGTCAGCAGCATCTTTGCGCAAGATGATTGATTCGGTGCGTGCCATTTATGAATCGCTGTTATCGCTAGGCTCTGATAAACAGATTTCCAATGTCATGTTAATACATTTAGTAATGAGCAAGGTAGACACTGGCACACGCTCAAGATGGGAAGAGAACTGGGACTACAACAAACTTCCATTGTGGAATGATTGTGAAGTTGCCTTAAATAGACGCTATCAGCATTTGACTGCCGAAGAAGCCTCTTCTGCATGCGGCGTAGGTCGTAAGACACCTCATGACAGTGGAAAAAGAGGTGGAAAAACGTCAATATCCGTTGCTCTTCCAAGTCAGCTCCAAGTCAGTAAGTGTGTTTTTTTTTGCAAATCTGATGATCACTATGTTTAGTCTTGTTCATCATTCGCAGCAATACCTTACCAGAATCGATTTAAATTCGCAAAGAGTTATCCTCTTTGTATAAGCTGCTTGCGAACAGGACATTCGGTAACCGCTTGTAAATCAGCTCACTGTCGTGTTTGGTCTAAGCCCCATCATTCAATGCTACACAGATACACTTCGGAGACTCCTCAGACTGCCTCAACGGCTATCCCAGTAGCTCCGAGGCCCATTGCGTCGCAGTTTTCGGCTGTGAACCACGCAAGTAGCGCCTCTGACTCACACACACGCACATACATGCGGAAGTCGTTGCGTCAGCTGTTCTTGGGCTTCTTTTTGTATGGCAACGCTATGGGACATTAAATGTTTAATAACTTTTTTTCTAGAGCAACGATTTTTATCAAACTTGTTGGGCGTGATCATGTCATCCATATGTATGTATGTGCCAAAGCACAAGTCTCTAGTATTTGATATACGGGAGTTACAAATTTGAGGCGAAGGGGGCGTGGCACCCAAAATTAAACAAAAACTGAAATTGTGACCCAAGTAACACTAAATGCAAAATTTGAAGACTCTAGCTATAAAAATGAATTATATAGAATTATATAACTAAGTTAAGATATCGGTTTTTAATCGATAATAATAAAACGATGATAGTTATCGATTATTTGAAACAAACTCGATCTTTTCGTTCTATACAGGAACCTACATAAAAAATTTCAAGTCTCTAGCTCTTGTAAGTTCTGAGAACGACGCGTTCATACATACGGACAGACGGACGGATGGACGGACAGACGGATATAGCTATATCAACTCGGCTTGATTTCCTGATCAAGAATATTAATACTTTATGGGGTCTGCCACGCATCCTTCTGCCTGTTACATACATTTCAACAAAAACATTATACCCTGATTTCCCATTTTCAATGGGTTCAGGGTATAACAAGTAAGAAAACTCTAGTCGGCCGTCCCGACTAGGAGATACCCTGAACCCCGCGCTATCTGCGCATAATTAGCATTTAGCGTAAACGCACAGAAAATTAAATTAAATAAATTTAAAAAAATGTAAACCCATTCATTTACTGGCGTTGAGTGCAACTAACTTCAATTTAAATATTTGGGGAAATTTGGAGCCGGTATCCAAAATTTAACAAAAATCAAAATTAGATAAAATAAATATAAAACTTGCAAAAAAATTTAGGGACTCTAGCTATAAAGAGGTGGGAGATATAATTTTATAACGAACATTCTATAATGTTTTCAATCGATAACATTAAAATTAAAATAGTTATCGACTTTTTTTTTAACAAACTCGATCTTTTCGTGCTATTCACGGACCTACATAAAAAATTTCAAGTCTCTAGCTCTTATAGGTTCTGAGAACGACGCGTTCATACTGTAACGAACCTTCGGTTTGCCCCGAGTTTAAGTCGGACCGCATTCAGCCGACTGTGTGTTCGTGCCACCAAATTTATATGTTGGGCGCCTGCCGATAAATAATAAGTCCTGCTTTTTAGATTTAATAATATAAACTGGTTTATTCACGTAGATATATAATTAGTATAGTACAGCAAAGTGAGGGCTTAGGCTATAGCTGCACACGGCTAAGCCCGCAGGATTCGTAGGTGCCGTGAGGAGCACTTCGGCTAACGAACGGTCAGTCTCTGAGCCATCTAGAGGTTGCAGAGCACTCCAGAGTATGCCAGGATACGCGCTGTGTTCTCCAGCGGTTTGCTTGGAGCACCACACGCACTCCTACAACTAGATTTACTCGCTGGCACTCTAGACCGCGTCTCAGAAGGCTTACGTTCATCCGCACGGCAGTCCTCATTAACCTCACACTGCTGTTCAGGTTACGCTGCTCTAGCTCCAGCTGTCGGCCGTACCTCTGTCCTCATGTATACGGTTTGGTATGCGTACAGGATATTCCGCTGAATATCCTTGTAGAAGTCCCACGACGTCCTTTATGTCCTTGACGTCCCTCATTGCCCTTCGTTGCACTTTACACTTTCACTCCCGTTGATGCTCGGCACTTTCACTTTTAATTGGAATCGACTGACCCAGTGCCGAGCCGTGGGCGCCTTTTTTATAGCAGCGCCGCAGGCCCTGCTTCGGCTCTGGAGCGGGGCCTGCCTCGGCTTTCTGTAGCGGGACCTGTCACCTCTTCGGGTCTGCCTTAACGGCAACATCGCCTGATTTTGTGCTGCGCCGAACACGCCTGATCGCGTGGTAGCCGCTCATTTGCCGAAGCACCGTTATACGCCTGCGAGTGAAAGTAATAGCTACTTTCTCGCGGCTACGAACGGCACTTCGGCTAGCGGTGCATGATCAACGCAGAGAGTGCGACTCCAGTAAATCGCTGAATCGGTAAGAGCGAGCGAGACGTCCCATCGCTCGCCTTTGACCCTCTCCAGTCGCGAGGGTCACTCTTACCGTACTCGCGTCGCTGTGTGGAACATTTATATGCCTGCACGCCCACCCATATAAATACACAGCAAATACATGCAATTATACAGGTTGAGACGTGCCTGCATATAATGTTCCTCACAATATATGTATATGTGAGTAGAGCAAATATAAAATTAAATCAATAATAGTTATATAACAAGCAATACTATTGAAAGTATATTGTTATTTCCAACAAGTACATTTAAAATATATTTCAGAAATAAATATATAAATATATATATATATATATATATATATATATATATATATATAATAATATTAATAAAAATAGTAATAATAAATAAATAATAATAGAAAAACAAGTAAGAAAACTCTAGTCGAGACCGCTCGACTAGGGTATACCCTGAACCCTGCGAAGAACCGGAATTCCAAGCAATCTCCGTTTCTTTAATATACATAAGTATATATATGTTCATTACAAACAAAACATACACACACACATACACAGGCGCAAGCACTCACAAGCGCAAGTCGTTGCGTCAGCTGTTCTTTGGCTGCTGTTTGCATGGCAATGTTATGGGAAATTAAATGTTTACTAACTTTTTTTCTAGAGTAATGATTTTGATCAAACTTATTGGGCGTGATCATGTCATACATATGTATATATGTGCACAAAGCACAAGTCTCTAGTATTTGATATACGGGAGTTACAAATTTGTGGCGAAGGGGGCGTGGAATCCAAAATTTAACAAAAACCGAAATTGCGTAAGGCCAAAGTAGCACTAAATGCAAAATTTGAAGACTCTAGCTATAAAGATGAATTAGATAGAATTTTATAGCTTAATTTAAATTTTCGTTTTTAATCGATAACAATAAAACGGTAACAGTTATCGAATTTCTGAAACAAACTCGATATGCGCGCCCTATACAGGGACCTACAAAACAAATTTGAAGTCTCTAGCTATTGTAAGTTCTGAGATCGACGCGTTCATACATACGGACAGACGGACAGACGGACAGACAGACAGACAGACGGACAGGGCTAAATCGACTCGGCTTGTCTCCCTGATCAAGAATATATATACTTTATGGGGTCTGCCACGGCTCCTTCTGCCTGTTACATACATACGCCTTCCAACAAAAACATTATACCCTGATTTCCCATTTTCAATGGGTTCAGGGTATAATAAGCGAAGAACATATTTTCTTGCCAAATTCTACTAATATACAAATGGGCTCTGGCGACGCATCAGAATCATTGTCAACTACAATATCCACCCCTAACTTGACGCCTAAAAATAGCATAATGACCAATACATCAACAACATTAAATCCTACTGATATTTTAGCTTGTATTAAAGAAGTTTGACGGAAACCCTAACCTACTACAAGACTTTATTACTAACATTGATGAAAGTCGAAAATATACCGTACTACCTACTCCTACTAAGAACTATCAGAAATAAATTGTCGGTAGAGCCAGTGACGTTTTGAGAACTCAACTAGGAAAATATAAGAGCTAATTTAATTTGCGTTTGCAAGAAAAACGATTTACAATCACCCCTTGAGAACTTGTCGTGGGACCACTTTTCTATAGTATTTTTAACAACAAAGACAATTTACATCTCTGAAAAAAAGGTTATGAACATTGTCGTACAGATCAAATTTTTATTACCAAAAACCAGAGCTTGCAAATAACAGTTGAGCATATTTTCGTCACGCTCAAAGTCAGAGCAGGAGCGAAAAACAGAAAATATTCCGCTCTCGCTCTGAGCAAGAGCGATTTTTTCTTGTCTGAATCGGCCTATGGTTAAGTTAAATAACTAATTATATATTTAAATTGTCTGCGCTTATTGAACGCGAAGTTCATTTAATATGAAATGCAGGTCTACCAAGTAAGAAAACTCTAGTCGAGACCGCTCGACAAGGTTATACCCTCAACCCTATGAAGAACCGTTATTCCAAGCGTTCTTTGTTTCTTTTATATACACATGCACATGTACGTTCATTACAAGCAAAACATAAACACACATACACAGGCGAACGCATACACAAACGCCAGTCGGTGCGTCAGCTGTTCTTTGGCTGCTGTTTGCATGGCAATGCTATGGGAAATTAAATATTTAATAACTTTTTTTCTAGAGTAACGATTTTGATCAAACTTGTTGGGCGTGATCATGTCATCCATATGTATATATGTGCCAAAGCACAAGTCTGTAGTATTTGAAATACGGGACTTACAAATTTGAGGCGAAGGGGGCGTGGCATCCAAAATTTAACAAAAACCGAACCGTGCAATGATCACATAACACTAAATGCAAAATTTGAAGACTCTAGCTATAAATATGTATTATATATAATTAAATAACTGAGCATCGATTTCGTTTTTAATCGATAACATTTAAATTAAGACAGTTATCGATTTTTTTTAACAAACTCGATCTTTTCGTGCTATACAGGAACCTACATAAAAAATTTCAAGTCTCTAGCTCTTATAGGTTCTGAGAACGACGCGTTCATACATACGGACAGACAGACGGACGGACGGACGGACAGACGGACAGGGCTAAATCGACTCGGCTTGTCTCCCTGATCAAGAATATATATACTTTATTTGGTCTGCCACGCCTCCTTCTACCTGTTACATACATTTCAACAAAAACATTATACCCTGATTTTCCCATTTTCAATGGGTTCAGGGTATAAAAATAAGTTGCTGGTTAGAACTACCTGTGCAAGCGCATTTAAATGTGGCAGTTTAAGCTTGATATCATTAAAAAATTAAAATATTTAGTAAATGTAAGATACAAACTTACGACGCAAGAATATTTTGGGTACTTTGATTAATACCATACACAAAGTACGTTTGCATCGCACATGAACATGCATCAGTCGCTCAAAGACCTTTTTCTTATTTTTACTCAAGCGTTCGCTCGTGGTCTGACCGCAACAAATGAGAAACGAAAAAACGGTTGTAGTCCGAGCGCGAGCGAACTGAGCGAAGACCGGGGTTTTTCCGTCGCTCGCGAACATTTTCGTCAAATACTCAGTGAAAACTGTTATTCGAAGACCGCGCAAAATGCTCAACTGTTATTTGTGAGCTCTGCCAAAAACTAATCAACAACCATAAAAAAATAAATAAAAAAAAAAACATAAACTGCATCATATTTACATTCACAAAATACAAAAAACCAGGCCAACAACAAGCCCCTTATCACAAGAATTATGATAATAAGACGATTAAATAGAAATAATCCTCCAAATCCCTTTAATTAAGATAATACTTATACTAACCAACTACATAATATTAACAACAACAAAACTTCATCTGAACTTTGTAACATAAACGACACAAGAAATTTTTGGGAAAATCAAAAGGATACTTAAAAACAATTTTTAATCGATAATAATAAAATGAATGAAATGAAATAAAATGAACCCATTTTCAATGGGTTCAGGGTATAAAAAGACCTCTGAGCTTAGAATTCAGGCCGCGAACGTTTTGATATATTAAGAAGATCTGTGAAGCAGGTTGAACTGTTATTAGTTTTTTGGCACAATATTAGATGAAGATTGTACCGAGGAAGTGTTTAGCAAAACCGGAGACAGCCTATTTCGACTCTTATGCTTGAATTTATGCACAACTCCATGAGGAGGCCAAAATTTGGCGTCGCAAATTGTTGTGAAGGATTCAGATGGCACTTTGATTTTAAAAGAAGCAATTTCACGAGGAGTTGCGTAATTGAACTTCGATATAGAGACTTTAGCTTTTGATTTACTGGAAATAAAAGTAGAAACAGCTTCACATGACGTGTCAGATGAAAGCCTGGATAAGAACACTTGCTTACGGAGAGAAAAGACAGATAAAGTAGGTATGGTAAGTGAAGGAGAAATGGCCAGAGTGTTGTTCGTAGTTTGAGCAACAGATGGGGATAAAGTAGTTGGAATCAGTGCAGACTCTGGGATATCTAATACTGTTGTCCCTGACGCACTCAAGAAGGTGGAATCGCAAGACAGTCAGAACAAGGTGTAGAGGGAGCTAATAAATTTGGAGACAGAGGTATAGAAGGTAGTCCCAACTGAAAAGCAGTTGACGTCTCAGCCTGAGAAGATTAAAAATAATATTGATTTAATAATTTATCAGCAGAATCTAGTTCATCAGACAACTGTTTTGATAGATTATTAATTTTTTAAAATTGAACCCGCACCGTGTTATATGCTTTGGAAAAATTTATCTGTTTTTCCAAACAAAGTGGACAAGACCAACGTAAGCCACCACAACCAACTTTAGCAGTTGACATGATAGTCGCACCCTGTAAGCCCAGCACATTTACTATGCATATTCTCACACAACCAGCAATTTATAAATTGCACTTGTGTGGAATCACAAGTTTGCCGCATAGAGCAAGTGTTTTTACAACAGGTCATATTGGCAATTGGGATTCAAGAAAAAAAAAACACAACAAGTAAGAAAACTCTAGTTGAGACAGCTCGACTAGAGTATACCCTAAACCCTATGAAGAACCGCTATTCCAAGCATTCTTTGTTTCTTTTATATACACATGCATATGTACGTTCATTAAAAGCAAAACATACACACACACGCACAGGCGCACGCACACACACACGCCAGTCGGTGCGCTAGCTGTTCTTTGGCTGCTTTGCATGGCAATGCTATGGGAAAATAAATGTTTAATAACTTTTTTTCTAGACCAACGATTTTGATCAAACTTGTTGGGCGTGATCATGTCAACCATATGTGTGTATGTGTCAAAGCACTCACATAACACTAAATGCAAAATTTGAAGACTCTAGCTATAAATTTGAATTATATATAATTATATAACTGAGCATCGATTTCGTTTTTATTCGATAACATTAAAATTAAGACAGTTATCGATTTTTTTAACAAACTCGATCTTTTCGTGCTATACAGGAACCTACATAAAAAATTTCAAGTCTCTAGCTCTTATAGGTTCTGAGAACGACGCGTTCATACATACGGACAGAGAGACGGACAGACGGACGACGGACAGACGGACAGACGGACAGACAGACAGACGGACAGGGCTAAATCGACTCGGCTTCTCTCCCTGATCAAGAATATATATACTTTATGTAGTCTGCCACGCCTGCTTCTGCCTGTTACATACATTTCAACAAAAACATTATACCCTGATTTTCCCATTTTCAATGGGTTCGGGGTATAAAAAATACACATAACATCAATCAGGGGCTATCCCATAAAATTCTTAATTAATACAGGGTCAACAAACTCATTCTTAAATCCATTCATACTCCTTAGAGAACCCCATTATTATACGAACAGTCCTTACCCAACACACCATTCCCGACTAGGAGATACTCTAAGCCCCGCGCTATCTGAGTTTTTTTAAAATACTGCATAATTAGCATTTCGTATAAACGCACAGAAAACTAAATTCAATTCATTTTCAATTGTTTAGCCAATAGCGCCATCTATGGTTCGATTGAATAGCGCCATCCAAGTTTCGATCCAACTGAGCAGATGATAATTCGCAAATCATAGCGCCATCTATTGGAAATGTACACTAAAACTTGCGGGTCTTAGAACTTGCTAGATGCACGCAGCTCAATGTGTATGTGTGTATGTGTGCACATGTATAGGAAAACAGTTTGCTTTGTTTTGCTGGTCACGTGTTTGGCCGATTGGCCAAACGTTTTGTTTAATAACTTCTGCGCGAAATAATAAATTTGAATGAAATTTTCAGCTTATGTTCAATATATTTTATTACATTTTTTCAAATTTTTAAAAATGTAAACCCATTCATTTACTAGCTTTGAGTGCAACTAACCTCAATTTAAATATTTGGGGAAATTTGGAGCCAGTATCCAAAATTTAACAAAAACCAAAATTATAGAAAATAAATATAAAACTTACAACAAAATTTGGGGACTCTAGCTATAAAGACGTGGGAGATATAATTTTATAACTAACATTCGATAATGTTTTTAATCGATAACAATAAAATTAAAATAGTTATCGACTTTTTTTAACAAACTCGATCTTTTCGTGCTATTCACGGACCTACCTAAACAAGTAAGAGTGCTCTAATCGAGACTGCTCGACAAAGAGATCCCCTGAACCCTGCGAAGAACTGCGATTCCTAAGAGCCGCTAACATTCTCCGTTACTTTTATATGTATGTACATATGTAGCAAGCAATACATACACACACAGACGCACGCAGCAACACACAATCTGCTAACTGTGCATTGTGACTCATCAGCTTCGCTGCTGCTGCAAGACGCCGATAATATGAGATATTAAATGTTTAATAACTTTTTTCCTAGTCGAACGATTTTGATCAAATTTGTGGGGCGTGATCATGACATTCATATGTGTGTATGTGCCAAAGCACAAGTCTCTAGTACTTGAAATACGTGATTTAGCAATTTGAGGCGAATGGGCAATTTGAGGGCGTGGCATCCAAAATTTAACAAAAACAAAGCAAAATTGCAGAAGGCTCAAATAACACTAATTGCAAAATTTGAAGACTCTAGCTAGAAAGATGAATTAAATAGAATTTTATTACTAAATGAAGATATCGGTTTTTAATCGATAACATTAAAACGATTACAGTTATCGAATATTTGAAACAAACTCGATCGAATCGTACTATACACGAACCTCCAAACAAAATTTGAAGTCTCTAGCTCTTATATCTTCTGAGATCGACGCGTTCAAACATACGGACAGACGGACAGACGGACAGACAGACAGACGGACAGGGCTCAATCGACTCGGCTTCTCTCCCTGATCAAGAATATATATACTTTGTGGGGTCTGCCACGCCTCCTTCTGCCTGTTACATACATTTTCACAAAACCATTATACCCTTTTTTTCCCATTTTCAATGGGTTCAGGGTATAAAAAGTTCAAGTCTCTAGCTCTTATAGGTTCTGAGAACGACGCGTTCATACATACGGACAGACGGACGGAGAGACGGACAGACGGACGGACAGACGGACAGGGCTAAATCGACTCGGCTACTCTCCCTGATCAAGAATATATGTACTTTGTGGGGTCTGCCACGCCTCCTTCTGCCTGTTACATACATACGCCCTCCAACAAAAACATTATACCCTGATTTTCCCATTTTCAATGGGTTCAGGGTATAAAAAGTAACAATTAACGTACTCACAGAACTTAAAGAACAAATAGAGATAGACCTTCTTCCTTTCGACTTCCTCGCATACCATAAAGAACCATTTCAAATACATAGTGATGGACCCAACAACACAGATTGAACTATATATACTATACGTGCTATATATATGTATATAACCGAAAATATATCTTGGACATTGGCCTGCAATATAGATTACCCAATGCATTGTTTTTTTGAATGGGTTTTGGTGCCTGAAACGTACACACACATACATACAGGTACATATGTACCAGATGCCATATACAAATAAACCAAGAAAGTAAATATATATATGACTAAATATATTTTATATTGGAAATTCTTATGTATATATATATATATACACATCAAACAAAAAAATTTTGTTTACTTAATTTAGAAAACAAAATAAATAAAGTAAGAGTGCTCTAGTCGAGACTGCTCGACAAAGAGATCCCCTGAACCCTGCGAAGAACTGCGATTCCTAAGAGCCGCTAACATTCTCCGTTACTTTTATATGTATGTACATATGTAGCAAGCAATACATACACACACACAGACGCACGCACAAGAACACACACATAGACGCACGCACCAACACACAATCTGCTAACTGTGCATTATGACTCATCACCTTCGCTGCTGCTGCAAGACGCCGATAATATGAGATATTAAATGTTTAATAACTTTTTTTCTAGTCGAACGATTTTGATCAAATTTGTGGGGCGTGATCATATGTGTGTATGTGCCAAGTCACAAGTCTCTAGTACTTGAAATACGTGATATAGCAATTTGAGGCGAAGGGGCAATTTGAGAGCGTGGCATCCAAATTTAACAAAAACCGAAATTTCAGAAGGCTCAAATAACACTAAATGCAAAATTGATCGACGCGTTCAAACATACGGACAGACAGACAGACGGACAGGGCTAAATCGACTCGGCTTCTCTCCCTGATCAAGAATATATATACTTTATGGGGTCTGCCACGCCTCCTTCTGCCTGTTACATACATTTTCACAAAACCATTATACCCTTTTTTCCCATTTTCAATGGGTTCAGGGTATAAATAGATTAAAAATTGAATTAAATTCTTTTGCCACTTAGAAAATAAAAACTCCTAATTTATTTGTAAAAACTTAATTTAATTAAATTTTATTTGAAGAAAAATAATACATTATATTTTATAGAAAGCAAATCGCGCAAATTTTCACATATGTAGTTGCTTAGCAAAAAAAAAATAAATAAATAAATAAATAAATATTGGCAATTTATTTTTTTTATTTGCATCGCATATCGAAGAAAATATTTGAAAGATCATTAAAAAACACTCATTGTAGTTACAGTGGAAACAACCAAAAAATACACACAACTAAAAGAAATGAGATAAAACATAAAATACCTATAATATATACAAACAATAACAAATAAAGATATGTAGAATATAACATAAACATAAAAAGAAAAACAAATTTAATTTTTAATAAGAAATATTAGTTAAAAGAAAACTTTACCTAAGGGCAGCTCTTGAAAAGAACTCAAATTTGAATTAGTTTATTTTAGATTTATTTATCAAACTATTAGAGTTTTTAAAATGATTTATACTAATTTCAAAATCTATTTATAAATATAGATTTGATTTGTTTGTATGTATAATTATAAAGAACAAGAATTTTAAAGATTATATACAATTATTTTTGATTGCAGACCTTAAATATTTGTAAAAATGAATTTAAATATTTAATACACTTTAATTATTTATTTACTATTTTAATTAAATTATTTATTTATAATTATAGATGAACATAAACATTTTTTAAAATTATTTAAAATTTTTTTAAAATTATAAATTTTGTATCAATTATTATATGAATATGGGAAAAACTTATAATTGTGTAGTCTTTTTAGGTATTTATATATGATTGTAAACTTTAATAATATATAATTATAAATTTATATTAGTTATAAAATATTGAATTTGTAGTGGTAAATCGTTTTGTAATTTTAAATTTTAATATATTAAATTTATAATTGCAAATAGAATTTCCATGATGAGAAAAAAAAACCAGCCATTGACACATTTTTGTAACACACGCCAGCAAACCCTCTCATTATTTAAGAACTACTTTCATAAATGAAAACAAGTAAGAAAACTCTAGTTGAGACCCAAACATCCAAACATTCTTCGTTTCTTTTATATACATACATGCATATGTACGTACAGTAAAACCAACACACTCACACACACGCACATACATGCGGAAGTCGTTGCGTCAGCTGTTCTTGGGCTTCTTTTTGTATGGCAACGCTATGGGACATTAAATGTTTAATAACTTTTTTTCTAGAGCAACGATTTTTATCAAACTTGTTGGGCGTGATCATGTCATCCATATGTATGTATGTGCCAGTTCACAAGTCTCTGGTATTTGATATACGGGAGTTACAAATTTGAGGCGAAGGGGGCGTGGCACCCAAAATTAAACAAAAACTGAAATTGTGACCCAAGTAACACTAAATGCAAAATTTGAAGACTCTAGCTATAAAAATGAATTATACAGAATTATATAACTAAGTTAAGATATCGGTTTTTAATCGATAATAATAAAACGATGATAGTTATCGATTATTTGAAACAAACTCGATCTTTTCGTTCTATACAGGAACCTACATAAAAAATTTCAAGTCTCTAGCTCTTGTAAGTTCTGAGAACGACGCGTTCATACATACGGACAGACGGACGGATGGACGGACAGACGGATATAGCTATATCAACTCGGCTTGATTTCCTGATCAAGAATATTAATACTTTATGGGGTCTGCCACGCTTCTTTCTGCCTGTTACATACATTTCAACAAAAACATTATACCCTGATTTCCCATTTTCAATGGGTTCAGGGTATAACAAGTAAGAAAACTCTAGTCGGCCGTCCCGACTAGGAGATACCCTGAACCCCGCGCTATCTGCGCATAATTAGCATTTAGCGTAAACGCACAGAAAATTAAATTAAATAAATTTAAAAAAATGTAAACCCATTCATTTACTGGCGTTGAGTGCAACTAACTTCAATTTAAATATTTGGGGAAATTTGGAGCCGGTATCCAAAATTTAACAAAAATCAAAATTAGATAAAATAAATATAAAACTTGCAAAAAAATTTAGGGACTCTAGCTATAAAGAGGTGGGAGATATAATTTTATAACGAACATTCTATAATGTTTTCAATCGATAACATTAAAATTAAAATAGTTATCGACTTTTTTTTTAACAAACTCGATCTTTTCGTGCTATTCACGGACCTACATAAAAAATTTCAAGTCTCTAGCTCTTATAGGTTCTGAGAACGACGCGTTCATACTGTAACGAACCTTCGGTTTGCCCCGAGTTTAAGTCGGACCGCATTCAGCCGACTGTGTGTTCGTGCCACCAAATTTATATGTTGGGCGCCTGCCGATAAATAATAAGTCCTGCTTTTTAGATTTAATAATATAAACTGGTTTATTCACGTAGATATATAATTAGTATAGTACAGCAAAGTGAGGGCTTAGGCTATAGCTGCACACGGCTAAGCCCGCAGGATTCGTAGGTGCCGTGAGGAGCACTTCGGCTAACGAACGGTCAGTCTCTGAGCCATCTAGAGGTTGCAGAGCACTCCAGAGTATGCCAGGATACGCGCTGTGTTCTCCAGCGGTTTGCTTGGAGCACCACACGCACTCCTACAACTAGATTTACTCGCTGGCACTCTAGACCGCGTCTCAGAAGGCTTACGTTCATCCGCACGGCAGTCCTCATTAACCTCACACTGCTGTTCAGGTTACGCTGCTCTAGCTCCAGCTGTCGGCCGTACCTCTGTCCTCATGTATACGGTTTGGTATGCGTACAGGATATTCCGCTGAATATCCTTGTAGAAGTCCCACGACGTCCTTTATGTCCTTGACGTCCCTCGTTGTCCTTCGTTGCACTTTACACTTTCACTCCCGTTGATGCTCGGCACTTTCACTTTTAATTGAAATCGACTGACCCAGTGCCGAGCCGTGGGCGCCTTTTTTATAGCAGCGCCGCAGGCCCTGCTTCGGCTCTGGAGCGGGGCCTGCCTCGGCTTTCGGTAGCGGGACCTGTCACCTCTTCGGGTCTGCCTTAACGGCAACATCGCCTGATTTTGTGCTGCGCCAAACACGCCTGATCGCGTGGCAGCCGCTCATTTGCCGAAGCACCGTTATACGCCTGTGAGTGAATGTAATAGCTACTTTCTCGCGGCTACGAACGGCACTTCGGCTAGCGGTGCATGATCAACGCAGAGAGTGCGACTCCAGTAAATCGCTGAATCGGTAAGAGCGAGCGAGACGTCCCATCGCTCGCCTTTGACCCTTTCCAGTCGCGAGGGTCGCTCTTACCGTACTCGCGTCGCTGTGTGGAACATTTACGCCTATATTGGTATAAAAATAATGAGCAGATGAAATTTTTATTTGACGTTGGGTCAAATATGCTGTGAGCCACTGTACATATGAATGTAAAAGAAATGAAGAATGCTTGGAATAGCGGTTCTTCGCAGGGTTCAGGGTATACCCTAGTCGAGCTGTCTCGACTAGAGTTTTCTTACTTGTTTTTTGTTTCCTTTATTTCCGTCTCGTTTAGTGTCAGGGATACTAAAAAAATTCATTTTATGTAAGTTGGGAGTAGTATGGCAAGCCCACCCCACCGCCTCAGTTCCACAAGCCACAACGCATTGATATGCTTCTCAGTGCCGACATCTTTTTTGATGTATTAAGAGAAGGCCGAATAAAGGGAACTAGCAACAGTCCAACACTCCAGCTTACACTGTAGTATTTCAATTCTTTATGACAACAAAACACTCGAGCTTCCACTCGCTTTAGCTTTTAGTTTTCGAATGGTTCTTTTATTTAGTTTTTTAATATGCTTAGCCTAAATACATTATATATATATAAAAGGGTTCTGCCGCTGAGAGCAGCGACAGACTGCATATGCTTATTTAACGTACAACATGCTACACCTCCCTTTTAAAAAAAATGACGTAATATTATGAAGTTATTTAAGTATAATATGTATATATGTATATGAAATATTTTTCTTTTTTTTTAGTATTGTTAGTTAATTAAAAATCTTTTGAATTCTTAATTTTTAATTTTAGTTTAATTTAATTTTAATTATTGTTATGTATTTTTTTTAAATTTAATTGTTATATCTGTGGTTTTATGAAATTATGTAAGATAATTTGTATATATATATATATGTATATATATATGTATATATGTATATATATATATATATATATATATATATATATTTTTTTTTTTTTTTTATTGGTTGATCAGACCTCTCTCTTTTATACTATTTCACGTAGTGATATAGTATATTGGTTCTGTTCAATGTCCGTCATGCTGTCCGTCTGTCTGTCCGTATGAGCTAGAGACTTTAAATTTGAAATATATACTCGTGTATACCCTCATCTGATAAAGTGTCAAGATTTTCCCGATACGCCCACTAGGGGCGTGGAAAATCGGAAAATGCATTTTCCTGTATCTCAGAAACACTACTTGTTGAAGGGCTAGAGAGTTGAGATTTTAACTGAACACTCATGTCGACATCCCAAAATCAAAAAGCTATGGCGGACATATTTACGCCCATTGGGGGCGTGGAAAATCGAGTCAAACTGTATCTTCTACAGTTTTAAAGCTAGAACGCCCAAATTTGGCACGTGAGTTACTGTTACGATCCTATAAGGATCGTCCAAAAATTTTATGCCTACGCCCAATAGGGGCGGATCTGAATATATAGTGATTTTACTTGAGACTTGATATATATACTCGGGTTAACATTCCACAATCGAAAAGCTATGGCGGATATATCTACGTCCTCAGGGGGCGTGGCAACTAATATCAGCTTATATCTACCACAGTTTTAGTGCTAGAAGCTTCAAAATTGGATGTTAAGTTACTGGGGGCCTTCTCTACCGATTACAGCAAAGTACCCTGTAATTTTCGCATTTTTCGAACGTAAGCATCCAAACTTTACAGTTATATTCCTGAACGCCCACTCTATGGACATGCCAAAAATTATTTGTCTACGGCCACTGGGGGCGTGGCAAATTAAAGCTGAAACATCTGCAGCTTCTGAGCCAATAACGCGCCACATAAGGACTTTGTGACCTTAGACTTTGTCTTTTGATTTGTCAAATTATATATATTGTTTGTTTGTTACCTGCATTCTGCTTTTCATTTTCATTGCTCCCCGTTTTGTTTTCATTTTTCGTTGTGTGCTCTTTGTTGTTGTGACTTGCTATCTCAACACATTAATCCTCTCTTTGATTTGCGCAATATGACTTGTTGCAAAATACTTTGCTCTATGCGGCAAACTTCTGATTCTACACAAGTGCACTTTTTATACCCTGAACCCATTGCTTGTAATGAACATATATATACTTATGTATATTAAAGAAACGGAGATTGCTTTTAATTGCGGTTCTTCGCAGGGTTCAGGGTATACCCTAGTCAGGGGATCTCTTAGTCGAGCGGTCTCGACTAGAGTTTTAACCTATCTTTATGACCTTTTTGTTCTTTTTATACCCTGAACCCATTGAAAATGGGAAATCAGGGTACAATGTTTTTGTTGAAATGAGTATGTATGTAACAGGCAGAAGAAGGCGTCCGCCGTCTGTCCGTCCGTCTATCTCAGAACTTACAATAGCTAGAGACTTCGAATTTTTTTGTAGGTTCCTGTATATCGAGTTTGTTTCAGAAATTTGATAGCTGTTATCGTTTTGTTGTTATCGATTAAAAACGAAAATCTAAATTCAGCTATAAAATTCTATCTAATTCATCTTTCTAGCTATGGTCTTCAAATTTTGCATTGAGTGTTATTTGGGCCTCAAATTAGTAACTCCCGTATATCAAATTCTAGAGACTTGTGCTTTGGCACATACATACATATGGATGACATGATCACACCCAACAAGTTTGATCAAAATCGTTGCTCTAAAAAAAAATTTATTAAACATTTAATTTCCCATAACATTGCCATGCAAATAGCAGTTAAGTATAAACTAAACAAATACTAGAGACTTGTGCTTTGGCACATAAACACATATGGATGACGTGATCACGCCCAACAAGTTTGATCAAAATCGTTGCTCTAGAAAAAAAGTTATTAAACATTTAATTTCCCATAACATTGCCATTCAAAAAGAAACCCAAGAACAGCTGACTCAACGACTTGCGTTTGTGTGTGCATGCGCCTGTTCGTGTGTGTGTATGTTTTGCTTGTAATGAACGTACATATGCATGTGTATATAAAAGAAACAAAGAATGCTTGGAATATCGGCTCTTCGCAGGGTCTAGTCGAGCGGTCTCGACTAGAGCTTTCTTACTTGTTTCCTCTGAACTCTCTCTTCCTCTAATCAAATCCTTGCTTTCAGGTTTTCTTAATGATATTCATAAAAGTACCCAATAATGATGGTGGATAAATTTGGTGTTAAGGCATATTTGCCACTACATTATTTATTATATATATTTATTTACAACTAAACTTCTCTCTATTTTATTTTTATTTTTCCTTGAATGCCTCTATCATCAATTCTCTTTAATTCAATAATATCACTGACCATGTAGGGCTGTGAACTGGGGCACAGCCGGCCGGACTAGCAAATAAAATACCCCCATCGAGTTGGTGATATTTTGAAACATTTGATTTGTTTGCTCTTAGACTTTAAACAAAATTGTTAGTTTATGTTTAAGTTCACACTCGCTTTTGTCAAGTATTTTTATTTTAATAAATAAAAAATCAATAAATAAATATAAGAGCTCGAGACCTAGCTCTTCAAGGTTCGTGTATATCACATTTGTTTGTTTCAAATAATCGGAAGCTGTCATACTTTTAATCTCATCGACTAAAACCGTTATTTAGTTATCAAATTATATCTAATTTATCTTTATATAATAGCTAGAGTCTTGAAATTTTGCTTTTAGTGTTATTGGAGCCTGATATAATTTTAGATTTCGTTAAATTTTAGATGTAACGACCCTCATACAATTCGGGTTTCGTTAAATTCGAGACTTGTGCTTTGGCACATACACACATATGAATAACATAATCACGTGCTGCAAAAATCGTTCAAAAATGTTCGCCTGCGAATAAAGTTATTGAACATTTAATATATCATATTATTGGCGCCTTGTAGACTGAGCGCAGTTGCTGAGTCAAAATGCAGACTGTGTGCTTGTGCGTGTGTCTGTGTAACGGGGAATGTTAGCGGTTTTTTGCTGGGTTTAGGGGATCTGCTAGTCGAGCAGTCTTGACTGGAGCACTCTTTCTTGTTTTAATATAATTCGCTGCCGATTGTGCGTAAAATGGTTTCCGGAGAATAATGGAGCTACTAGATAACTTGAGGCTGACAGAATTCATGTTTATTCCCGTACCAATCAAGAGCTGTAGACTGCCCCCTCCCCTGGCATCGTACATTGTATACGGTTCGGTATACGGCTTCGGTCATAAAATTTACCTGACCTCCGTTCGCTTCAGTAAGAGTCTCTTCTTAAATTGATTTATTAGCCCGAAGAGTGTTTCTACAAGCTTCCGTTAGAACCGGACAACCCATAGTGTCAATGTAGTACACATGTTGTAATCTCGAGAACGGATTTAAATAATTAGTCAAATCTGGATTGGTAGTTCTGAGCACCACTACTTCTTGGGTTTGTAAGTTTTGAGTGGTAGGACTGTCCAGAACGGTGTTTCCATTTTAATGGCAGGTCTTGGAGCCGAATATCATGGTGTGAATAATGACTTGACAAGAACCGTACAATGTGGTCGGCAACCCGACAGAAGGATGATTAACCATGAAAGTTGGATTGTTGATACCTTCGGTTCGAAAATAAATGTCACAAGGCATATACTAGGAAACTCAAGCTTCTTGAATGCCAGTGGGTCGCCATTTCTTAAGCACATCCAGAGCTCTGTCTCTATAAGAATCTATTATTGCAGACATCACTTAAATCGGTTGCTCGCCGGTTTTTAAGCAATGATGAATCAAAGGAAATTAGTTATCCACTATTATACATATAATAGGCATGCACACTCCTGTTTTCCCGAACCTTTTGCTCCGTACTTATAATGACATCTAAGCCTCATCACGGGCTAATCGTAAAAAGATAGCGATATATCTGCCCATGTGCAAAATAATTGACCTTTAATGATTCCTCAGCTGATAATTGACTAGTCCTCGTATAATACTGCTTCAGCTTAATTTATCCAATATTTTCTATAACTGCTTATAATTCTCTTCCCCCAAGTAAGCTTCAATAATTTCATTGATTAGTGCAGCCAGTGTATTTCTTTCATAAAGTTTCCAGCATTTTTATACCCTGAACCCATTGAAAATGGGAATTCAGGGTATAATGTTTTTGTTGAAAGGCGTATGTATGTAACAGGCAAAAGGAGGCGTGGCAGACCCCATAAAGTATATATATATTCTTGATCAGGGAGAGAAGCCCTGTCCGTCCGTCTGTCCGTCCGCCTGTCCGTATGTATGAACGCGTCGTTCTCAGAACCTACAATAGCTAGAGACGTGAAATTTTTTATGTAGGTTCCTGTATATCACGAAAAGATCGAGTGTGTTTTAGAATTCGATAACTTGTAAGGCGGCAATAAATCTGCCGGCTCACATTTAGTAGTAAGCTAGTCATAAGTTGATTTTGTATAGTTAATAAGTATAGTGAGTAAGAGATTTGATTAGGAGATGAATTATGAAGATTAGTTGTAGGCGCAATGGAGCGCAGAGGCGGCCCATGAAGGGCCCGCCCTTATTAGGTTTAAGTTAGAAGGCGAACCTTCCTTATATGCGCGCCGATGATCGGCAATGTAGCTAGGCGCGCCGCGGCAAATTGAGAGCTTCGTGGTGAGAAGTTGCGGCCGCGACAAATTGCATTGCCGAGGTCGGCGCGCGATCGTCCGAAGGGCGAGTAGGGCAGTCAGAGTGTGACCGCGAAAGAGTGAAGAAGCTGGAGCAAATTGTGAGAAGGTGAGGGCGTATCGCCGCCAAATAGTGAAACGGAAGACACAAGTGAATGTGAAAAGCGAGACGAGCAGAAGAAGAATATACCAGGAAAGAGGCACGGGAGGAAGGTCGAGGAACCGTGAGTTATCTAAGGGAAATAAAGAAGAAACGGAAATCTTTGTGTTTTAATTTTGGAAAAACATTTCCATAAGTGCTAACGAAAGCTAGATCCAATACGTGCTTTGTCCGTCAGAGTGTAAGACCGGCGGGCAAGTTCGAACCTGCTGCCGCAGCCAAAGTTGACCGGCGCGGTGCAGCGATCGTTGTCGCGCTACTCCCAGGCAAGAGCAGCTCCGCCAGCGGCCGTGAGTTGCCGTATTTCCAGTCCCCTACCCCAGTGCGCCCCAGCATCCTATAAATTACCTTGTAGGTAAGCCTGGGCCAGGCTGAGTCTGCCCCAGCTGGAAAAACGTACCTTTACAAACTGTTATCGTTTTTTTGTTATCGATTAAAAACGAAAATCTAAATTAAGCTATACAATTCTATCTAATTCATCTTTCTAGCTAGAGTCTTCAAATTTTGTATATAGTGTTATGCAAGCCTTACGCAATTTCGGGTTTTCTTAAATTTTGGATGTCACGCCCCTTCGCCTCAAATTTGTAACTCCCGTACATCAAATACTGCTTTGGCACATACATACATATGGATGACATGATCACGCCCAACAAATTTGATCAAAATCGTTGCGCTAGAAAAAAAGTTATTAAACATTTAATTTCCCATAACATTGCCATGCAAAGCAGCCAAAGAACAGCTGACGCAACGACTGGCGCTTGTGTGTGCTTGCGCCTGTGTATGTGTTGCTTGTAATGAACATATATATACATATATTAAAGAAACGGAGATTGCTTGGAATTGCGGTTCTTCGCAGGGTTCAGGGTATACCCTAGTCGAGCGGTCTCGACTAGAGTTTTCTTACTTGTTTGTTATATTGTTGACAAACGTTACTTAAATGTTGAGATTACTATTAATTGAATGAACCTTTACTGTGTTGTTCCTAAAGGGGTTTGTGATCAAGTCAATCTAACTTTGTTCGAAATGTTATTGTTATAGTTGGCGCGCCCTCTAGAGTTACCTCTATTTTGACCTTGGCCTCTGTTATATCTTTGATTGTTATTGTTAAGCTGGTCTCTGTAGTTATTTTTGTATTACCGTCGAATTCTGGGATTGAAGCTGAGACTTGCTTCACATATATTTATATATAAGCAAGTAGAAGGCATAAATTTCAACGGCTCAGCTTTAAAACCGAAAAGTCAGCCGATGCGTGAGCTTTAGTATTTGAAGCTTTCCACGCTCACAGGAATGTATATTTAAGTATTTAATGTATTTATATATGTACTTATGGATACTCTACAGTAGAGTCTAACCTATGTTTGCATATTAAGAGGCTATATACTACACTAAAACCATTTTGGCTTCTCCTTGAGGATTTTAGGTAGTAGAGTTTCGCAGAATAGCCTCCTGTGGTGAATAACCTCGGGGAACAATTCGAAGAACTTTGACTACTATTTTGGATTTCCATTTGTTTGTAGTAGGGCGGACTCGCCTAAATAAGCAATAGGCGGCTGCCAATGTCTTCACACTGTGGGGGGTGGATCACGGTAACAAAATGAGGACAATCCTCTGATAGCAGCACTGGAACGTCTTCGTTCATGTAGTGCAAGTAACCTATTCTTCTATTTAATTTCTTTGAGAGTAGGTAGTCGAAAGCAAATTTTTCATATCTTCCCTTTAATTTTGTGATTGCCGATTGAACTTTGTTCCATAAAAACTCAAATTTCCATCATCCTTAATGAGCTGCGTAACTTTTAGAGATTTTCTCTCCACTAGGTCCACCATCACATTTCATTTCTTTGTGGAAACAAATCTTCCTGTTGAATATGTTTTGCCTTGGATATTTCTGGTTCCATTTGCTTGTTCTTGCTAAATGGGGTTTATTCGATGTCCATGGTGTCGATGACACTAATTTTTATCAGTGTTGAATGATTGGCATTGAATTCTGCTGTCAATTCATTAATCGCAATGGACTGCTTTATGTTATCATAAATCACATCTGGTTATCACATTGGTGATTATTTTTTTATGTTTATGATTTTACTTTTTGGGCTTACCGGTTGGAGGATATTTTGTTTCGATCGCCTGGTTGACCATGTATACACTTAACTGCGGTGATGTGTAGTTTCACACTGATCTTAAATCTTCTGAGACAGGGATTTTATACTCATGCGTAAATTATAATTTAACAAGCAATAAAACTCTAGTCGAGACCGCTCGACTAGGGTATACCCTGAACCCTGCGAAGAACCGCTAGTTCATGCATAAACATAAGAATGTTTAGGCACAAACATACAAATGCATAAGAATTAAAAGAGAAACCCGACGCGCTAAGAATACAAACCAATTGAAAAATGCCTCCGACGCACTTGTCGATTAGAAGGGAGCTCAACATATATAAACAAGGGCCACATGGGTTGACATTAAAATTAGATACGTGCACGCAGAGCCTTACAAACTCAGCGCTAGGCTAAGGTTACATAATTTAAGCTATGATTCATGCATGAGTCAGGGTATAAAATCCCTGCCTCAGAAGAATAAAGACTCAGTACAAAACTAACCACCACCGCAGTTTAAGTGTATTCATTTTGGTCCTTCGATCCGATCTACAAGGAAAAGTTCTGTGAAAAGTGTTAAAAGTAAATTGTTTGTTGTTTACAAATTTTTTTATTTTGGCTTACCATCCTATCTGTGAGTAGAGGCACAGCAAGATCAACCAGGCAATCAAAACAAAAACACCTCCAACGGGTAAAACCAAAAAATAAAATTAACAACATTTAAAAAAAAATAAAATCTATATATATATATATATATATATATATATATATATATATATATATATATATATATATATATATATATTTATACATATATACCAATAACACTACAAGATGCTGTCCACCAAAACTTTTGAGTTGATCAAAAAACAGTCAGAGATTTTTGACAACATTAAAGAGAGCATTAAAAAGAGAGATGCCATATCAGTGATTGACGAATTGGCAGCAAAATTCAATGCCAATCATTCAATACTGATGAAAGTTGGGATCGTCACTCATGAATATTTTACGGAGAAAATATACGATGGCACAATGAACAGCATCAAGATCTATAAAGAATCCTTGATGAAAGTCGACACCATGAACACCGAACAACCAGCATCTAGCAAGAACATTGAGATGAAACCAGAAACATCCAAAGCAAAACTTATTCAGCAGCAAGATACGTTTCCTCAAAGAAATGAGACGGATGTGATGGTAGACTTTGTGGATAGAAGAGCTCTAAAAGTAAGGCAACTCATTAAGGAAGTGTATGCCAATCTAGAGTTCAGCAACCAGGAAGAAATTCGTGACTACAAAGACAATTTGAATTTCTTATGAAACAAAGTACAATCGACAATCACAGAATTAGAGGTAAAATATGAAAAATTTGCTTTCGATATTGACGAGATTGACGATCTGGAATGCGCAGTCAACCTACTCTCGAAGAAATTAAATAGAAGAATGGGTGACTTGCAAAATATGAAAGAAGACGTTCCAGAGCTACCAAAAGTAGATATTTCTCATTTTAATGGAAATCCAAAAGAGTGGCCAACGTTCTTCGAATTGTTTTCCGAGGTGATTCACAACAGGATGGATATCAGCGAAACAAGGAAGCTGAACTACCTGAAATCATGCCTCAAAGGAGAAGCCAAAATGGTTGTAAGCCATTTATTAGTTGGATCATCTGCTAGCTACAATTCAGCGTGGGAGTTAATATGCAAGCGCTACGAAAATAACCGTAAAATATTTGCTAACGCCGTCAATCAGTTAGTGGAACTGGAGCTGCTGAAGAACAATGATGAAGGCAGTATCCGCAAGTTCTTGGACACAGCAAAAGAGTGCATTTTCATCATTAAAGAAAAAGGCCAAATGGGTAATCATAGTGATGTTTTAATCGCTAAGATATTGTTGCGACGATTCTCGACGGGAGCCCTACAACTTTATGAGCAACATGTAAAGGCTAGAGAAATTCAGTCCTTAGACAATGTGCTGGAGTTTATTGAGCAACTGTATAACTCAATAAATTCAGTACAAGAAAGTGCCGTCCATACAGAAGCAAAGAAAACGAGCTACAGAAAGTGCCGTGTTTGGCAAATGGACAGCCACGACATAGGTGTCAGAAATTTAAAGCTGAACCTGTCAAAAAACGCAAAGAATTTGTGTCTAAAAATGCGCTATGCTTCAAATGTCTAGGCGCTCACAGCATGAAAGATTGCAAGAAAGATTGGACATGTAAGCAATGCTCCAAATCACACAACTATTTGCTTCACGAGGATTCAAATAAAAAAGAGACCGTCAGCAGCAATTGTCTAAAAGAAAATAAAGGACAAGATGCGTTGCTGGCAACAGCGCTCATACGGATTAAAAATAAATCTGGAAAATACGAGCAACTTAGAGCCCTTATTGATGGGGGTTCACAAAAAACTCTTATATCTGAAGAAGCCGCACAACAGCTGAAACTGCGCCGAATCAAACGAAACGTGGAGGTCCAAGGAATTTCGCAAAACGTTGAAGTCCTGAAAAATAGTGTTTGCTTAACAATCAAGCCCAGAATTGCAAGCAAATTCGTAACCACAACGCAGGCGCTGGTTATGCCAAAGCTTCAGAGAGCACTACCAAGCAAGAAAATGCACATGGATATCAGAAAGGATTGGATGGGCTGTGAGCTAGCTGACCCACATTTCAATGAACCCAGTAGGATTGATGTAATCATTGGCGTTGATTTACTTCCTTTAATAATGTTGGGAAAAGTTAAGAAAATCAACGAAACCCTGGGACAAAAAACTGAACTCGGATGGATTGTTTCCGGCAACATAGTTAGATCACCGAGTAATAAAGTAATCAGCGCATCAACGACGATGTGCCTGAACGATCTGGAGCGCTTCTGGGAGCTTGAGAGTGACGACAGCGATTCGGAAGACAGCACGGACTGTGAAAAAATTTTCCAAAAGACAACCACAAGGGATGAACAAGGCCGGCTAGTAGTGACCATACCGTTCCGAAAAAACTTCGAAATAGGAAACTCTCGGAAACAGGCGATGGCAAGACTACTGCAAATGGAAAATTAATTCAGGAAGCAACCGCAAATCTTCACGGAATACAGAGACTTCATGGATCAGTACTTGAAGCTAGGTCACATGGAACCAAGGCAAATACTATATGCCGCATCAAGCAGTGATCAGACCAAACAGTCTGACTATTAAATTAAGAGTAGTGTTTGACGCTACAGCAAAGACTTCAAATGGACTAAGTCTAAATGATGTGATGTTAGTCGGACCCAAAATTCAAAAAGACATCTTTGATATTTTGATCAAGTGGCGACAATGGAAATATGTCATGACAGCTGATATCGAAAAGATGTATCGTCAGATTAAAGTCAACAAAGATGATCAAGAATATCAATACATACTCTGGAGAGACGGCCAAAATAAGCCAATAAAAGATTTTAAGCTGACTACAATTACATATGAAACCTCAGCAGCGCCATTTTTAGCTGTGCGGTGTCTTCAAGAATTAGCAAATCAACACTGCCAAGGCAACAACCAACTAATGATAGCAATCAAAGAAGATTTCTATATGGATGACCTAATCACTGGCATCGACTACGCTGGACCCTTTCAAATTCGCTGCTCCAAAGGAAGAGGTCAAAAATCGTACAAAGGGTACATATGCCTATTTGTATGTATGGCCACCAAGGCAATACATCTAGAGCCCGTCAGTGACTTATCATCAGATAAGTTTTTAGAGGCTCTTCGACGATTCTTTGCCAGACGCGGCAAAAGTGAACATTTGTATTCTGACAACGGCACAAATTTCGTCGGTACCGCTAGAATACTAGGAAAAGACCTTGTCGACGCATTAAACGAAAATAAAAGGGTTGCACCAGTACTTGAAAAAGAAGGCATCAAGTGGCATTTTATCCCGCCGGCAAGCCCACACATGGGAGGATTATGGGAAGCTGGTGTAAAGTCGGTCAAACACCATCTAAAGCGGGTCATCGGCGATAACAGCTTCACATTTGAAGAATTCTCAACACTACTTTGCCAAATAGAAGCAGTGCTAAACTCACGCCCCCTGGTCAGCATAAACAGTGACACGGAAGGTGGCGATATTTTGACACCAGGTCACTTTATTGTGGGAAGACCACGTGGAACCAAGTGGCGGCAGGACAAGCCAAACCCCATGGAAGGCCAACTTGTGTTATTAAAACAAGAAAATACGCATCCCGCTAGATGGCCCATGGGAAAGAGAACCAAAACTACAAAAGGACAAGATAACAAAGTCCGAGTAGTAACAATAAAAGCAAATATGGGTGAGGTGAAAAGATCAATAAACAGGATCTGTTTACTACCTACTCAAAATAAAGATGAGCAAGGAAAACCGAAAACCCGACGTGAACAGACCAAATCAGCAAAGTTCACGACAGCCAAAGCGACGATCTTCAGCCTACTCATGATACTGCAGGTAGCAAGCACCACAATAACAAGTGCAACTAATACAAGCAGAATAAAAATCCAGGATATAAATCAACGAACAGCTATGCTGATGGACAATCTTGGAAAAGTAGAAGTCGTATCTTCAAGCTGACAGTTATTGTTCTACTACAACATGCAAGCATACTTCGAAGTTTTGAAACAGGCAGATGAGCTGATGGTTAAAACGGACATAATTTGCGAAAAATTGGGTGAATTCAACGACTACTGTACAGCAGTGAGTCAAACCCATCAAATCTAAATTGAAAAGAAGCTCCAAAGAAATCAACTTCTTCCCGGCGGAAATTCTCCGAAGAGGCTTCAACTCATATACAAACTGATGAAGGCTCAAGTGATGTTTAAGGACAATACACTGATCATCGATGCAAGACTGCCAATATACATCAATCAGCATACAAGTCTTTTCGAATCAATACCGATACCACTGATCCTTGACGGAAGAAAAGTCATTCCGAAAACTAAAACGAAGTTCCTTATCTTCAATACGGAAATGGATGCGTATCACTCAATGACTGAAACGGATGTAAATCGTTGTCAGCACGAAGACGAGGACACTTACCTATGCGAGGGAAGTTGGGCATGGAAGGATGCAGACGACGAAAGTTGTGAAATGTCACCCTTAAGACCAAGCAACAAGCAGCCGTGCCATATGACCGAGTATGAGGAAGATACATTTGTTAAAAAACTAAATGGAAAAAACCGATGGATCTTTAAGGTATTTGAAAAGAAGTCAGCCCACATCGTATGCGGAAACTTCGAGAAAATGGCCTTGCTACCTAACCAAGGCATAATTGAGTTACATGCTGGATGCTCAGCAAGGATAGGCAAAATTTATATCTTAACGCCGCAGGAGGTAGGGTCAACAAATACTGAAGAGTACAGCCCAGTTTTCCTCAAAATAATCGACCACAACAACACATGGTTCCCGACGCCGCTACACAACATTAAAATAAATAACTCAGTGGAACTAAAACAGTTGCAACAAAACATGAGGGATCTGTACCGTCAAAAAGTCCACATTGAAGATCTGGTCTTCCACACAATGAATGGACACATCTCTTTAGGATTAGTAATAATAATAATAATATTCTTAGCACTATATATAATTAAGAGGAGAAACCAGAGGCAGCAACTGCTAGCTGTCACATTTTCTGGCCCCCCGCAAAATGTTCATGCATAAACATAAGAATGTTTAGGCACAAACATACAAATGCATAACAATTAAAAGAGAAACCCGACGCGCTAAGAATACAAACCAATTGAAAAATGCCTCCAACGCACTTGTCGATTAGAAGGGAGCGCAACATATATAAACAAGGGCCACATGGGTTGACATTAAAATTAGATACGTGCACGCAAAGCCTTACAAACTCAGCGCTAGGCTAAGGTTACATAATTTAAGCTATGATTTATGCATGAGTCAGGGTATAAAATCCCAGCCTCAGAAGAATAAAGACTCAGTACAAAACTAACCACCGCCGCAGTTTAAGTGTATTCACCGCTATTCCATGCATTCTCCATTTCTTTTATATACATCTATATATATATATATATATATATATATATATATATATATATATATAAATATATATTATTTATGTGAACTCGGTGTCTAGACAGCTTGTGGATGTGGTGGACATGATCGGTAGGATTATGTCATTATATATTGGGGGGGTGTTTTCAGCTGCTTGCAATGGTAAATTAACCATTCCTGCACCAGAAAAGATGAATGTTTTGGGTCGTTGTCTTGCTGGAACATCCAATTGGTGCCATTGAAACCCAGTTTTTCGACACTTGCACCCAAATTTTCTTTTTATGACGTCTCGATAAACATGCTTATCCACAGTGACATCAATAAATGCAAGGTTACCAACTCCATAAGTAGCAAAACACCCCCAAACCATCACATTACCTCCACCGTGTTTAACAGTTTTGAGCAAATTATTTTCTTGAAGCTCTTTATTAGGCTTTAGCCAGATCTTTTAAAACTCATTTTGGAACTCCATTATATTTAGTGACGAGTCAAAATTTAATTTATTTGGGTCAGATGGAGACCAAAAGATCTGGCTAAAGCCTAATAAAGAGCTTCAAGAAAATAATTTGCTCAAAATATAATCATACCGATCATGTCCACAATATACATAAACATTCTCATGTCAATATTATTAATGTAACAGCAACATTGGTCACTCACAAGTAAACATTAGATTCCAGCAACATGCATCACAAAAAAGTTGCAAACATCCTGATATTCAATAGACATACATAAGTTAGCCTTAAGTTCAAAACTGGAATTGATTGAATTTTTAAATCCAGAATAAACTAGATGTCCAAACAATAAATACTCGGAATCACAATACACAAGCAATGTCAAAATTCTGAGAATGACGCGGCCGACTGTCGCCAAAAAATACAGTTGCATCGACGCGTCATGTTGGTGATGCGTAGTTTCAATAGCATATAAAATAAGCCTATGATGAATTTGTCTTCAGTCTTAAGTTAATAGTGAATAAAGCAAGTTGTCATAAGTGAACCTTGACTCCGTCTTTGAATTAACATTATCGTTGTCGTTAGAGTATATCGCGACATTAATTCGACTCGAAACATATACACAAGTGGCGCAGCCGGTAGGATAGCAATAAATTGTGGATCTTGATGCAATAACCAAGCTATTAATTCTTGTGTCCCTTTTATTGCTATCCGCTAAACAACTAACGCAAAGGCAACCCAAGCGACGGTCAATATCGCGTCAAGTTTTTAACAAAACCTCGACAGTGACGGGTAAACCAAATAATCGCGTATTGCCAAACATTAAAGAGTAAATCTATGCAATAACTACGTTATTAATTAGATTCTCTATCATTAATGTAAAAAAACTTGAAAATTAAAATCAAGAAGACGCTGTAGAATTCGGAGGGAGTATAATTCCAGAAACATCTGGTTCTCTCATAAACATTCGAAAGTGCTCCAAGTGCATACAAAGCCACAAACCTAAACAATAAGTTAATAAACTGTACAACTGTAATTAAAGAAAAACAATTACAATCAAATAAACTGAGTTTAAGCTAAGTGACCCAAAAACAATTTTATAATAAATAAAATTAACTGAAAAAAAAAATGATAATAATAATAAATAAATAAAAAACCAATCAACCAAGAATAAAACAAAATTAAATAACAAAATGGAAGGAGATGCAACAACACCCCTTTCCGATGCGAGTATGACACAAGTGATCAAGCAACTGAAAAATGTGGAAAAATTTACAGGAAACAAGAACGCTCTATATACGTTCATAAATCGAATCGACTACATACTAGCACTTTACACCACCAATGATGCTAGGCAAAGGTGGATACTCTTCGGACTGGTCGAAAGCTGCATCAGCAGCGAAGTCATGCTATCGCTTGCCATGAACAACCTGACAACATGGGCTGAACTTCGCAAACAACTGATTTTGAACTTTAAAACACAAACAAACAAGTAAGAAAACTCTAGTCGAGACCGCTCGACTAGGGTATACCCTGAACCCTGCGAAGAACCGCAATTCCAAGCAATCTCCGTTTCTTTAATATACATAAGTATATATATGTTCATTACAAACGGAACATACACACACACATACACAGGCGCACACACACACATGCGCCAGTCGTTGCGTCAGCTGTTCTTTGGCTGCTGTTAGCATGCCAATGACATGGGAAATTAAATGTTTAATAACTTTTTTTCTAGAGTAACGATTTTGATCAAACTTATTGGGCGTGATCATGTCATCCATACCGAAATTGCGTAAGGCTTACATAACCCTAAATGCAAAATTTGAAGACTCCAGCTAGAAAGATGAATTAGATAGAATTTTATAGATTAATTTAGATTTTCGTTTTTAATCGATAACAAAAAACGATAACCGTTATCGAATTTCTGAAACAAACTCGATATACAGGAACCTACAAAAAAATTCGAAGTCTCTAGCTATTGTAGGTTCTGAGAACGACGCGTTCATACATACGGACAGACGGACAGACGGACATGGCTATATCAACTCGGCTTGTCATCCTGATCAAGAATATATATACTTTATGGGGTCTGCCACGCCTCCTTCTGCCTGTTACATACATACGCCCTCCAACAAAAACATTATACCCTGATTTCCCATTTTCAATGGGTTCAGGGTATAAAAACCACGTCCTATTGGAGGAGTTCAGGAGCACCCCGTTTAAAGGCAACGTGCGAGCTTTTCTGGAGGAAGCAGAACACCGTAGACAGACATTGATGAGTAAGCTAGAATTAGAAAATAATTTAGACAAAAAAACATTGTATGCACGGTTAATTAAAACTAGTATTGACGACCGAATTCAAAAATTACCTACAAATATTTGCATTCGAATTATAAATTGCGAAATTCCCGATTTGCGATCTTTAATAAACTTATTACAGGAAAAAAACCTTTATGAAGAACCCTGTCTAAATTCAAACCAAAACAAAATTAAACAAGATACAAATTTTAAGCCGTCACCCCCAAGTCCCAATATTCAAAAATTTTCCACATTTCTTCAACCAAACCATCCCTATGTCCCATATCGTCCTTATTTTCAACAACCATATCTTCCTCCAACACCTAATTATACTAAAAATAACATTGTTCCACCTAATCAATATTCACCTCGACCAACACAACCAATACCAAATCCAGTCAGGCCATTATACCATACATCCAGACCAATTTTTAGACAGAACCAATTTGACAATAATCGTTTCGGACAACATGAACAAGTAACCCCACAACAATCCCCTTTCAATAGTCCTGGTGTAGCTAATCAACCAACAAAGCGTGTTAGACCTGCAGAAAGTGGACAAACTAAAATGAGCATAGATGAAAAAACTAGAAACCAAGAAGAAATAAATTATCAAGATTATATGCAGCAAGAATATTATAATCAATTAGCCCGAATACTATCCTCAATATTACCAGGAACAATGTTTCCCACAAACCTCAGACGACACATACACACAAACAGCCACAACCGAACAAGAAACAGAGCAATCAAATGAAATAGAAATCGAGAAAGCCGAAAATTTTCAGCTGCCAGCCTCGGAAACCAACAATACATAATTATCACATATAAGGGCAAAAATTTTGAATGTTTAATAGATACAGGATCTACCGTCAATATGATGACATCCAATGTTTTTAATTTACCAATTCATGATACTGATTGTTTTATTCAAACCAGCAATGGACCTTTAACTATCACAAAAAAGGTTATTGTCCTTTCCAATAACTTGTTTAAGAATAATAATGAATTTCTTTTACATCAATTTTAACTAGATTATGATCTATTAATTGGTAGAAAAATGCTTTCAGAAGCACAAGCCGTTATAGACTATAAATCCCAAACTTTTAATTTATACAATAAAAAGTATAAATTAATCAACGATATTCCGATCACAAACCAAGATCATTTTGTATCTCAACCAAATCCTGAAACTAATCAACACTTCAACAATCCAACCAAAGATAATTCTAAAAATCAAAAACCTACAAATTCAAGCCCTTACCGATTAGAACATATAAATGAAGAAGAAAAATTTAATTTGATAAAATTGTTGAAACAATGTCAACACATTCAATTGAAAGAATGTGACCAACTTAGTTTTAGTAATCAAGAAAAACATGTTATCAGCACCACTCACAATTCACCTTTACATACAAAACCATACAGTTATCCACAAACTTACGAAAAAGAACACCAAATTCGAGATATGCCAGATCAAGGTATTTTACGTCCCAGCAATTCCCCTTATTGTATTCCTATATGGATCATACCAAAAAAAAAAAACAATATGCTTCAGGTAAACAAAAATTTAGAATCGTAATCGACTACAGAAACTTAAACGACGTAACTATAAATTACAGATACCCAATACTAAATATGGACGAAATTTTAGATAAACTAGGTAGATGCAATTATTTAACAACAATCGACCTTGCAATAGGACTCCAGATTCCAGTAAAAAAACAGATTTTTCCATTAAACATGGCCCCTATGAATATATTCGGATGCCATTTGGATTAAAGAATGCACCTGCAACCTTCCGTTGCATGAATAATGTTTTGTTACTAAATAAACATTGTTTAGTATATCTTGACGATATAATTGTACATTCAACATCTTTAAAAGAACATCTACACTCACTGCAATTAGTTTTCGAGAAACTTTCCGAAGCAAATCTCAAATTACAACTTGACAAATGCGAGTTTCTAAAACAAGAAACTACCTTCCTAGGACACATTATAACTAAGGATGGCATAAAACCCAATCCTGTTAAAATTCAAGCAATTCTAAAATATCCTATTCCCACAAAAACAAAAGAAATAAAAGGTTGTAAAGGTACGTTTTTCCAGCTGGGAAAAACCTGAACCAGGGTTACCTACAAGACAATTTATAGGATGCTGGGACGCACTGGGGTAGGGGACGGGAAATACGGCAACTCACGGCCGCTGGTGGAGCTGCTCTCGCCTGGGAGTAGCGCGATAACGATTGCTGCACCGCGCCGGTCAACTTTGGCTGCGGCAGCAGGTTCGAACTTGCCCGCTGGTCTTACACTCTGGCGGACAAAACACAAACGTTGGGGATCTAGCGTTCGTTAGCACTTATACATATGTTTTTTCACTTCCTTTTAGCTCTCTGGCGGCGACACGCCCTCACCTTCTCACTACTTACTCCAGACTGACCTACTCACCCTTCGGCCGATCGCGCGCCGTCCTCGGTAATGCAATTTGTCGCGGCCGCTGCTTCCCACCACGAAGCTCTCAATTTGCCGCGGCGCGCCTAACTACATTGCCGATCATCGGCGCGCATATAACTTAAACCTAATAAGGACGGGCCCTCCATTGGCCGCCTCTGCGCTCCAGTGCGCCTACACCTAATTGCATAATTCATCTCCTAATCAAATCTCTTACTCACTATACTTATTTACTATACAAAATAAACTTATAACAACTACTACTAAATGTGAGGCGGCAGATTTATCGCCGCCTTACAAGGTTTTCTTGGAATAACGGGTTATTATAGAAATTTTGCAGACATAGCCAAACCAATGACAACAGTACTTCGAAAAGACTCAAAAATAGATATTAAAAATCCAGAATACATTAGAGCTTTTGAGAAATTAAAGCAACTTATACTACTACCATACTACTACCATACTTCAAAAGTAAATTCATTTTAACTACCGGTGCAAGTAATGTAGCTCTTGGAGCTGTACTTTCTCAAGAAGGACATCCCATCAGTTTTATCAGCAGAACTCTCAATGACCGCGAAACTAGCTACAGTGCCATAGAAAAAGAACTTTTAGCTATTGTTTGGGCAACAAAAACCTTTCGACACTATCTTCTAGGACGACACTTCGAAATCAATAGTGACCATCAGCCATTATGCTGGTTATATAAAATGAAAGAACCAAATTCAAAATTAACTCGATGGAGAGTAAAATTGTCAGAATATGATTTTGATATAAAATACATAAAAGGAAAGGAAAACCACATATCCGACGCTCTATCGCGAATAAAAATAGAACAGACCTATTTCGGAGAAGAAACACAACATAGCGCTGACGAAGACAATAGTAATTTAATTTGCATTACAGAGAAACCGATAAACACATTTAAAAGACAAATTATATTTTCTAAAGGCATTCCAAATATTACGAAACAAAATTACTTCAAAAAATTAATTATTCACATTACATATGATAATATGACCAAGGACAAAGCCGAAAAATACTTAATTGACTATTTTTGCACAAAGACCAGTATAATATTTATAGACAGTGACCAGTATAATATTATAGACAAATGCACATAAAGTAATTATCAATACTAGCCATACTAAAATTCTTCGAAGTCTAATTCAACTAAAAAATATTAACTCATATGCCGAATTTAAGGAACTTATTTTAAAAACTCACTCTTACACCCCGGAATTAAAAAAACAAATAAGCTCTTCTGTGAAACGTACTACTTCCCCAACAGCCACTTAATCACACAAAATATAATAAACGAATGTAGCATTTGCAACTTAACAACAAGTAAGAAAACTCTAGTCGAGATCGCTCGACAAGGGTATACCCTAAACCCTATGAAGAACCGTTATTCCAAGCATTCTTTGTGTCTTTTATATACACATGCATATGTACGTTCATTACAAGCAAAACATACACACACACGCACAGGCGCACGCACACACACACGCCAGTCGGTGCGTCAGCTGTTCTTTGGCTCATGGCACGCATGGCAATGCTATGGGAAATTAAATGTTTAATAACTTTTTTTCTAGAGTAACGATTTTGATCAAACTTGTTGGGCGTGATCATGTCATCCATATGTATGTATGTGCCAAAGCACAAGTCTCTAGTATTTGATATACGGGAGTTACAAATTTGAGGCGAAGGGGGCGTGGCATCCAAAATTTAACAAAAACCGAAATTGCGTAAGGCTTACATAACACTAAATGCAAAATTTGAAGACTCCAGCTAGAAAGATGAATTAGATAGAATTTTATAGCCTAACTTAGATTTGCGTTTTTAATCGATAACAAAAAAACGATAACAGTTATCGAATTTCTGAAACAAACTCGATCTTTTCGTGATATACAGGAACCTACATCAGGAACCTGATCAAGAATATATATACTTTATGGGGTCTGCCACGCCTCCTTCTGCCTGTTACATACATACGCCCTCCAACAAAAACATTATACCCTGATTTCCCATTTTCAATGGGTTCAGGGTATAAAAACTGAACATAGAAAAACAGACATGCCTATGAAAATTACCCCAAACCCGAACATTGTCGCGATAAATTTGTAATAGATATTTATAAGAATAATCACTATAAATGACGAAGAAAACAAACTTAGTAAAATAGAAACTATTCTTTACATTTACAATTACAAAACAAAACATGACACAACTGGGCGAACACCTGCACACATATTTATTGTTCTCGGACAAACCTTTAGAATTACCGACAAGATTCGAACATCACTCTTTGAAAATTAACATAACCGAAATAATAATAGCAAACGAATATTTCCGTAGATCTATTTCTTTATTTAAAAATTCAACGCAAATAAATCATTTATACAATAAACTACAACAAGAATTAAACGGTATAGTTTTCCATCGCAGTAAACGGGGATTGTTCAATATAATAGGTTCACTATACAAATTCCTTTTTGGTACACTTGACGATAACGACACAATAGAATTTGTAAACAATATTAGAAACCTATATTTAAATATTGTGCGCATTAATGAAATATATGATATAATAAACATAATTAATAATGATATGAGAAAAATAATGGATCATAAAAATAAGGAAAACATGCGAGATACCAGTTATTACAATTTATAGAATATGTAGAGGACATTGAAATGGGTATGCAATTGTCAAGACTAGGACTTTTTAACCCAAAACTACTTACCTATGACAGGCTTGACAGCGTCAATAATCAAAACATACTTCTAATCAAAACATCCACTTGGATTAACTATCAAGATAATGTCATATGTACTAATTGTATCCCATATCCCAATTGACTTTCAATCCACTAACACCATCAAAATTATCCCATATCCTGATCACAATGGCTATCAACTTGATTACATTAGCACTACCTCTTATTATGAAAAAGATAATAAAATCTTTAATCGAGACAATAAACCAATAATTGATGAATGCATTACGAAAATTATATTACAAAAAAACCCAATCTGTAATTATGAACATATAAATAGTAAAGAAATGATCAAATATATTGAGCAAAATACTATTGTAACCTGGAGCATAAGTAGTACAATAGTAAAGCAAAATTGCCAGAAAAATAATGTTAGTATTAATATTCAGGGTAATAAAATTTTAAGTATCAATCAATGCAAACTGCAAATAAATGACATAATTATAAGCAATAACTATTTTCAACCAGAAGTTGATCTTACACCATTGTATCCTCCAATAGAAATTGTCAAAGTAAAACCTATTAAGCATGATGACATTGTAAAAATTATATCACAAAATAATATCTTTAAATACACAATCATTATAATCACAATAATCATATTCATAATTGTAATCTTATATTTAAAATATGTATCTTGTAACCCCATAATATTAATCCAGAAAATTTTCAAGAAACCAATTCATAAGCCCAACAATCAAACAACTCCATCAGTTCAACCAGAAGAGTTTCAACAAGAAGATACAACAATCGAGATGACACAATTAACTTTACCAACGCTTTACCCTTCAGTGTCACCTTGACACGCAGGCTCGCCTCTTAAGGAGAGGGAAGTGACATAATCATCCCGATCATGTCCACCACATCCACAAGCTGTCTAGACACCGAGTTCACATAAATATTATCATAGCCAAACTATTAACGCAAACATTCCCAAGCTGAATAGTTATAAACAAAGAGCGACCAAGCCGAAATTATTAATGTAAGCATTCCCAAGCTTAGTAAATGTAAACAGAGAGCGGCCAAGTCAGCGCTTCTCCCCCATCGATCGGTATCGATCGAAACAAATCCTAATCAGCATAAATTCACTCTCAGCAACATATTGTTTCTAGCAACATGTATCAGGAAAGTTGCAAACATTTTGGAAGGGCTCTTTTTATTATTCAACAGATACATAAGTTAGTCTTAAGGTAATCATGAATAAAGAAAGTTCGTCTTTAATTTCGTATTATCGTTGTCTTCAGTATATGTCGCGGCATCAATTCGACTTGAAACATATAACGCGAATATATATATATATATATATATATATATATAAATCGACTCGGCTTGTCTCCCTGATCAAGAATATATATACTGTAACAAACCTTCGGTTTGCCCCGAGTTTAAGCCGGGCCGCACTCAGCCGACTGTTCGTGCCAACAAAATTTATATGTTGGGCGCCTGCCGATAATCTTTTTAGATTTGAGTATATAAAATGGTATATTCATCACGTAGATATATATTTATTGTAGTACAGCAAAGTGATCTTAGGCTAGAGCTGAACACGGCTAAGCCCGCAGGATTCGTAGTTGCCGTGAGGAGCACTTCGGCTAACGAGCGGTCAGCCTCTGAGCCGTCTAAAGGTTGCAGAACACTCCAGTGTAAGATAACTACCGAGGGCCTGGTCTTCTCATTTTGTTTTTTATACCCTGAACCCATTGAAAATGGGAATTCAGGGTATAATGTTTTTGTTGGAAGGCGTATGTATGTAACAGGCAGAAGGAGGCGTGGCAGACCCCATAAAGTATATATATTCTTGATCAGGATGACAAACCGAGTCGATTAAGCCCTGTCCGTCTGTCTGTCTGTCTGTCTGTCCGTCTGTCCGTCCGTCCGTCTGTCCGTCTGTCCGTATGTATGAACGCGTCGATCTCAGAACTTACAATAGCTAGAGACTTCAAATTTTTTTTGTAGGTCCCTGTATAGGGCGCGCATATCGAGTTTGTTTCAGAAATTCGATAACTGTTATCGTTTTATTGTTATCGATTAAAAACGAAAATCTAAATTAAGCTATAAAATTCTATCTAATTCATCTTTCTAGCTAGAGTCTTCAAATTTTGCATTTAGTGTTACTTGGGCCTTACGCAATTTTGGTTTTTGTTAAATTTTGGATGCCACGCCCCCTTCACCTCAAATTAGTAACTCCCGTACATCAAATACTGTGCTTTGGCACATACATACATATGGATGACATGATCATGCCCAACAAGTTTGATCAAAATTGTTGGTCTAGAAAAAAAGTTATTAAACATTTAATTTCCCATAAAATTGCCATGCGAGCACCAGCCAAAGAACAGCTGACGCACCGACTTGTGCTTGTGTGTGCTTGCGCCTGTGTATGTGTGTGTGTATGTTTTGTTTGTAATGAACATATATATACTTATGTATATTAAAGAAACGGAGATTGCTTGGAATTGCGGTTCTTCGCAGGGTTCAGGGTATATCCTAGTCGAGCGGTCTCGACTAGAGTTTTCTTACTTGTTTTTTTTTTTTTTTCATAATAAGAATATCATCTTTATTTGACGAAATATACAAATTATCAGCGCTCCATTACCAGTAAGGCTACTTAATCTAATAGGAGTTTGGTTTATTGATTCGTAATACTATGGAGACTATTGGAGAGATCGTAGGTTTATAAAGAGGGAAATTACTAACATTATACCCTTTTTTCCCATTTTCAATGTGTTCAGGGTATACTGAAAGATCTTGTTCTGTTCGACTTTATGCCTACCCAAGAAAAACCCGCTACAGAATTCACCCTCTATAATATAAGATAGAAGGCATACGGGAATCAGCGTGACCAGAAGTCACGCAAATAACTCATCATTATTGCTTTATATATAAGTTAACACACAAAGTTACGCCAAAGGCGCTACGGGTAACACAGCAACAGTCATAGTTCACTGAACCCGAAGCGGCGAGCAGGACCAACGGAATTGTATACAGAGAGAGTTCTCCGCGGCTTTTGTCTTTTGTTTTTGAATAAACATTACGATTTTTTCATGTCTGAATCGGTCTTCGCATGAGGGTTGTTTTTTGGGTTTTTTGCGTCGATCGTTATTGCTGAGCATCTGTTCGCGAGCGGAAAATTTTTTGTTCGCGAGCTGAGGCTCAGCAAGTGAGCAAATGACCGAAAAAGTCAATGCAAAAGGTCTTTTGGCACTCTTACATTAATTTGCCTTGTTGGAAAAAATTATTTTTTTGGTATTAAGATGTTATTTAACTAGTACTAAATTTATACTGACTATTGTTAAGTTAAATAACTAATTATACATTTAAATTGTCTGCGCTTATTGAACTTCGCAGTTCATTTAATATGAAATGCAGGGCTAAAAATAAGTTACTGGTTAGAACTACCTGTGCAAGCGCATTTAAATGTGGTAGTTTAAGCTTGATATCATTAAACTTGATATGATTAAAATATTTAGTAAATGTAAGATACGAACTTGCGACGCAAGAATATTTTGAGTACTTTGATTAATACCATACACAAAGTACGTTTGCATCGCACATGAACACGCATCAGTCGCTCAAAGACCTTTTTCTTATTTTTACTCAAGCGTTCGCTCGCGGTCTGACCGCAACAAATGAGAAACGAAAAAAACGGTTGTGGTCTGAGCGCGAGCGAACTGAGCGAAGACCGGGGTTTTTCGGTCGCTCGCGAACATTTTCGTCAAATGCTCAGTGAAAACTGTTATTCGAAGACCGCGCAAAATGCTCAACTGTTATTTGCGAGCTCTGATTTAAACGTTGTATATATGTATATAGGTATGCCAGTGATGCATACTTATGGTTATGTGCGGGCTTTGGTATGTACGGATGGTACATACTTGAAAAGTGTTTACGTTAGCGATCTCACGCTATGGTCAATACACTTAGGCGGTGGATCGTATTACTGCACTTATGATTGCATAAACCCGGCAACAAAGTGTCGCTATGTTATGAATGATTTTACTCTACTTTAGTTAGGGCATATATCACTTTGACACAATGTATACACTGCAATATGTGAGCATATGTTAATATTGCATACAACATGCTACACCAGAGTACGCCAGGATATGCGCTGTGATCTCTAGCGGTTCGCCGAGAGTATCACAGGCACTCCTACTGCTGGATTCGCTCGCTGGCACTCTAGACCGCGCCTCAAAGACGTACGCTCTTCCGCACGACTACTCTCACGTACCTTTTACTCCTGGTTGTAGTGCACAACACTCCTTGTAACGCTTTCCGAGCACACCTCAGAGCTGGCTGAGCTAGCGCACACTGTTCTCCACAGGATCGTAGTTCTGCCGTGAGAAGCACTCCGGCTAGCGATCGATCAGCCTCTGAGCCGTCTAGAGGTTGCAGAGCACTCCAGAGTACGCCAGGATACGCGTTGTATTCTCCAGCGGTTCGCTTGGATCACCACAGGCACTCCTACAACTGGATTCGCTCGATGGCACTCTAGACCGCGTCTCAGAAGGCTTACATTCTTCCGCACGGCTGCCCTCACTAACCTTACACTCCTGTTCAGGTTACGCTGCTCTAGCACCAGCTGCCGGCCGTACCTCTGTCCTCAAGGATACGGTTTGGTATGCGTACAGGATATTCCGCTGAATATCCTTGTAGAAGTCCCACGATGTCCTTTGTGTCCTTGATGTCCCTCGTTGTCCTTCGTTTCACTTTACACTTTTCACTCCGTTGACACTCGGCACTTTCACTTTTAATTGGAATCGACTGACCCAGTGCCGAGCCGTGGGCGCCTTTTTTATAGCAGCGCCGCAGGCTCTGCTTCGGCTCTGGAGCGGGGCCTGCCTCGGCTCTCTGTAGAGGGACCTGTCACCTCTTCGGGTCTGCCTTAACGGCAACATCGCCTGATTTTGTGCTGCGCCAAACACGCCTGATCGCGTGGCAGCCGCTCATTTGCCGAAGCACCGTTATACGCCTGCGAGTGAAAGTAATAGCTACTTTCTCGCGGCTACGAACGGCACTTCGGCTTGTGGTGCACGATCAACACAGAGAGTGCGACGCGAGTAAATCGCTGAATCGGTAAGAGTGAGCGAGACGTCCCATCGCTCGCCTTTGACCCTTTCCAGTCGCGAGGATCGCTCTTACCGTACTTGCGTCGCTGTGTGTTACATTTATATGCCTGCACGCCCACCCATATAAATGCACTGCAAATACATGCAATTATACAGTTTGAGATGTGCCTGCATATAATGTTCCTCACATTCCCCTCTTCCTTCCGCAAACACGAAAACTTTCGTGTTTAGGTTAGTCCGAAATTTTTTTAATTTGGCGCCAATCCAACCGTTCTGTTCCTCTTTGTTTTGCTCCACCCGCATTACTCAGTGTTGCCACCTGGCACGCGATGTCGATCCACCCACTGGCAACGCCGTGCTCACTGCTGATCGGCACCTTGCTGGCAACCCTGTCACAACAAACAGGTAAGCAAAACAAAGTGTTTTATTAAAATATTTACCCAAATTTTAATAAAACTTTCCTAGCGTTCTAGGTCACATCTCTCCTTGATGCCCCTTTGGCCATGCTCCGTCGGCCGCTGCAGTAGATGTGTTGTGGCCGTGTATTGGCTGCAGTGGCGGCGCCTTAAATTTCGCGATGTAGGGTCTGGGCGAGATTTGCCACCTTATGACCCTGGCGACTGGCTCCTCTCACCCTCGGGTACCCACTAATGGGTATACCGGGCTCCGCGGGAAATTTCGGTGCACCAGACAATGTTCGTGGGCTGGCTCTGGGGTGTTGCCACTCTGGCACCGGCAAGGCGGTATGGCGCACTCCTCATTCGCGCACAGCTCCAGCAGATTCGCTGGCCAGTGCGCGAGGATCGGCCTTATATCTTCTGCCGATGCCCTAGCTCTAATACCCAGACCCTCCAGCCACGTAGCAGAAGTCTGGCGCTGAAATCTCCCGCGAGTCCATTCCCTTGAGTCTGTCAACACTCCAGACGTGCTTCCACGTCGCTGCCGCTATGGACTGTCGTCAACACGCCCTTTTATAGCCTCTGCCGCCGCTCTGCTGGACGTGCGGGCGGCAGCACTTAACGGATCCTGTGCCCTCCACTGCTCTCTTTCTAGCGCGAGGCGCACTCTTCTAACCACCCATCCTTAGCGCTGACTTACAGGTCCCTATCTTCGTGGCCTAATTCGCACCTTTGCCCTTTTTGCCCTTGACGGTCGCATATGGTTTTTGTTGCCCGTTTTGTATGTTTGGGCTATGTTTGCACATTCCAGCTGTTTTGTTGTTGCCCGTTTTGCATGTGCGATGCGCACTTGTTCTTGTTGTTTTAGCTGCTCTCTCTCAGCACCGCTGCAGGCGTTTCGCTTGCGCTCGCTACACCAGCTTCGGCTTATAATAAAATTTTATAATAAAATCGGGTGGTAACAACAATTACAATACACATAGCTATGTGTATTCACCCCTTTTTTTTTTTTTTTTTAATTAGTGGGCTCAGACTCACCCGCCTCTGCCTGATATGGCTTCAGATCGGACACATGAGCTGTCCGGCTGTGCTTATCCGTCTTCGCCTTGGTTCGGCATATTACCGGCGAGATGAAGCTGACCACTGTATACGGTCCTCCGTATCGTGGAGCCAGTTTTGCCGCAAATCCTTCAGCGGCATTAGACAGGTGGCGCTCTTTTGCCCACACCCTGTCCCCTATGGCTGGTTTCCACTGTAATACCGCGCCTGATCCTGAGCCGCCTTTTCCAGATTTCGCCTTACAATCTGGTACACTTCGGCCAATTTGGTGGCTCTCACCGTGGGTGCCTGTGTTGCCTGACCTGTTCCCACAGTCCGTGCGTCGAACAAAGCCTTAGGCAACCTTGGCTCACGCCCTTGAGTGAGGATGGTTGCGGAATACCCTGTAGAGGCTGAGACGCTGCTGTTGACGGCCAGTGTCAACTCTAGTAGAGCCTCGTCCCAACAACGTTGATCGCTGCCCGCAAATTGAGCGATCATCGTCTTGACAGTGCGATTGGCGTGGAACTCTCTTGAGGCGTGTATGGCGCCGTCAACTGATGATGCACTACCAGCTCATCCAAGAATCCCTTAAAGACACGGCTTGTGAATTGAGTGCCATTATCCGTGATGAGCACTTTCGGCACTCCAAATCTGGCCACGATCCACTCCTTGAATGCCTTTTGAAGCGCCGCTGTATTGGCGCTTCTCAACGGCACCATTTCCGTCCACTTGGAGAACCCTTCGATGAACACCAACAGCATGGTGTTCCCGTGCTTTGACCTGGGTAGCGGTCGGACAAAGTCGGCGAACACCGTCACCCATGGCTCCTCAGGGATCTGGGTCAGAATCTGTCCGGCCGCCTGGAGTTGACTGGCCTCGCAGCGCTGCACGTATCCTCGCACGTCTCGATATATACCGGGTCAGTAGTATCTTGCTGCCACTCGAGCAATCGTTTTTCGGCTTCCCAGATGACCGGCGGTGGCCGCATCGTGGTTCTCTTCCAGAACCTGCTTGCGCTGCTCGCTCGGCACGCATAGCTTCCATGCAGCCACATCTTCATGGCCAGCTTGATGAGGAATGTGCCTGTATACATTTCCCGCCTCTTCCCGGTAGTCTGGCAGCTTCTGTGCGTTTTGGTGGAGGTCTCGGCGAAGCTTAGCCATCCAGCGACACCTCGTACCAGCTGATTGGCTTTTGCTTGCGACTAAGCGGCACACTTCTTCCTCCAGAGGCTGTCGTGACAGAGCATCGGTTACTACATTTTGCTTACCCTTCCTGTACCGGATCTCGAAGTCAAATTATTGGAGCTCCAATGGCCATCTAGCGAATCTGCCTGAAGGACTCTCAATGGAGTTGAGCCACTTCAGCGCCATGTGATCGGTCATCACCACGAAGTGATAGCCTTCCAAGTAAGGCCTCAACTTTCGGATGCCCCAGACGATCGCCAGGCATTCATTCTCCGTTGCTGAATAGTTCCGCTCCGCTCCGACTGACATAGGAGATGACCCACTCTCCATCCTCCGAAGTTTGCGTCAGAATTGTCCCGAGCCCATAATTGCTCGCATCCGTTTGTAGATAGAACGGCTTTGAGAAATCCGGGCACGCCAAGACAGGTGATTCCGTCAGCTTGGCCTTACCATCTCAAAAGCCCTTTGACGCTCCTCGGTCCACTCCCACTTGACACTTTTCTTAAACAGCGCACTAAGTGGGTGTACTGTGGTCGCAAACTCAGGCACAAATCGGCGATAACAGGATGCCACGCCCACATATTGTCGCATTTCTTTCACATTGGCTGGCGGCTTTAGTTCCATAATCGCCATGTTCCATAATCTTGTGACCCAGATATTTCAGCTCCTTTTTGAAGAATTCGCACTTGTCTGTGTTGATCCTCAAATTGTGGTGTGGTGGCTCTCTCTTTCAGGATCTCCAGAAAACCAAAAGGGTCTGACTGACCATCATAGCACATGCCCCACCTTCCGACTTCCCCTGCGCATCTCTGACTCGAATCTCGGGTACTTCGCTCCCCCCGGACCCTCGGACCGAATGTCGGGGCCGGGATGTGCCGTATAGCTGAGATCTCCTCAGGTCGGATTTGGACTTCCGGCAAGAGTGGTGCCCAAGTCCCGATGCGGCACTTCCCAGACTGGGCTCCAGCCAGCCAGCGGGGCCCACACCTCTGCGAAATGCCCACCACCTTGGATGAAGCTAGCTTTTTTTCTTTTTTATACCCTTAACCCATTGAAAATGGGAAATCAGGGTATAATGTTTTTGTTGAAATGTGTGTGTATGTAACAGGCAGAAGGGGGCGTGGCAGACCCCACAAAGTATATATATTCTTGATCAGGGTGACAAGCCGAGTCGATTTAGCCCTGTCCGTCTGTCCGTCCGTCCGTCCGTCCGTATGTGTGAACGCGTCGATCTCAGAACCTATAAGAGCTAGAGACTTGAAATTTTTTATGTAGATCCCTGTATAGAGTGCGCAGATTAAGTTTGTTTAAAAAAAAAAACGATAACAACTATCGTTTCAATGTTATCGATTAAAAACGTTATCAGAATGAAGTTATTAAATTGTATCTCCCACGTCTTTATATGTAGAGTCCCCAAATTACACATTGAGCTGCGTGCATCTAGAAAATTCTAAGACCCGCAAGTTTTAGTGTACATATATCCAATAGATGGCGCTATGATTTGCTAATTATCAGCTGTTCAATAAATCAAAAAATGGATGGCGCTATTCTATCGAACCATAGATGGCGCTATTGGCTAAACAATTGGAAATTAATTGAATTTAATTTTGTGTGCGTTTATACTAAATGCCAATTATGCAGTATTTTAAAAAACGCAGATAGCACGGGGTTCAGGGTATCTCCTAGTCGGGACGTCCGACTAGAGTTTTCTTACTTGTTTTTATATTAATTTTATTTTTAATTAAATTTATTTAATTTATTTACTATTTTATTTTTACTCAAATTTATTTTAATTAAATTTTTAATGTAATTTTATATTAATTTAATCTTATTTCCAACATTCGCGATCACTCGATCGATGAGTAAAGACGTGTTTATGGACAAAAAATCAAAAAGTTGTGCATTCATTTTATCAGCTTCGTTTCGTTGCTGCTTGCAGAGCTTGCAGTAAATCTGTAAAGTTGCAACTACAAAGTAGTGCAAGAATTGTTTACATTTTTGCATCGCTCACCCACTGCAATTCGGTAACGGTGAACGTTTTTTGCTTGGTGCGAGTGCGTCAGCGCTCAAGTGCACTCACAAGCAAAAACAACAATGACAACTAAAGTCAATGACCCCCCAGCAGCTGTAAAGTCAAATGCAGATTTGGAAGCCCAGCTCAACCTTGCAATGCAAAATAGAAAGGTGTCAATCAGAGCCATTAGTCCACTGTATATTTATATCGCATCAGTGCAAAATACGAGCAACAAACAAAAACATAAACTGCAACTTGCGCCGCAAGCAGTCATAAAAAGGGTTGCTTTTGATTAGCCAAGCACCAGCAAAGCAGCTTCAGAGTCGTAAAATCGCTTTTTCGATGTAGACGAGGAATTCATCAGTGATGCATCTATTACACCAATAGTGACTGCGCAGCCTGTTGAGCAACCGAAGGCTCGCCCCCCTCCTATTTAGTGCCCAGGCATCAAATCTGTGGCAAAGCTGCAACCAATAATAGACAGTGCTATTGAGCCAAAGTCATATGTTATTAAGCCTAGGCGAAACGACTTGGTGTCCTGACACAATGCAGCGATGATTATCGTGCTTTAATAAGCCACTTCTCCAAAGTGAAGCTGGAATTTCACTGATACCAGCTCAAAGAAGACAAACCATTCAGGGGTTGCCTCAAAGGAAGAGCAAGAGACAAAAAGTCACAAAGTGACAAAGATATCACGTGAGTGAAAAGAAAAACCCTGAACCCTTTTCGTTTTAATTTTGAAATTTAAACACAAGTGCTAAGGAATGTTAGACAGATCTTACTTCAACAGGCCTCGCATCGTGTGCTCAAATAAATACGCGCATACATACGCGCATATGCGACCCAAAACTCTAATATTTCTTGCATGCTCTTTGACCGCGCCAATTGCGAGTGCAGGCGTCAGGGACTCAAGCAAAACGGGCGGGGGAAAGGTGCCGAAATTTTCGCTACAGCTTTGAACGTTCGAGTTAGCGTGCATAAAACTTAGAAAAAAGGACGGCACGAGCGAGCGTAGAGGAGAGAGAAATAGCGGTTGGTGTGTGTGAACGCTCTCAAGCCCAGCAACGGCGGGTGAGCGCGAGGAAAAGACAGCGAGAGAGCGAAGGCGCGTGGCCAAGCGAGCGACGGCAGCCAGACGCTCACGCACACACAAAGGCGAAGCGACAACCGAAGGTAGGCTTGTGATCGGCGTGCAGGGGAGCATTGTCGACGCCGTTGGCTTGGTCGCTGTGTGTGTTCGTCGACAAATGAGATGCTGACTGTGGGGCGAGGGCCGAAGAAAATGTGATGAAATTTCGGTGCGCGGTTGATCGAAATTTGTGCAGTGAGGAACAGTGTGCCGAGGGCCATGGTAAAGTGAGTGAAATAAATAAAATAAATTAAAATACAATAAATTAAATAGAATTTAAATGAATAAAGTAAAATAAAACAAGTAAGAAAACTCTAGTCGGACGTCCCGACTAGAAGATACCCTAAACCCCGCGCTATCTGCGTTTTTTTAAAATACTGCATAATTAGCATTTCGTATAAACGCACAGAAAACTAAATTCAATTCATTTTCAATTGTTTAACCAATAGCGCCATCTATGGTTCGATAGAATAGCGCCACCCATGTTTCGATCCAACTGAGCAGCTGATAATTCGCAAATCATAGCGCCATCTATTGGAAATATGTACACTAAAACTTGCGGGTTTTAGAAGTTGCTAGATGCACGCAGCTCAATGTGTATGTGTGTATGTGTGCACATGTATAGGAAAACAGTTTGCTTTGTTTTGCTGGTCACGTGTTTGGCCGATTGGCCAAACGTTTTGTTTAATAACTTCTGCGCGAATTAATGGATTTGAATGAAATTTTCAGCTTATGTTCAACATATTTTATTACATTTTTTCCAATTTTTAAAGATGTAAACCCATTCATTTACTTCTTTTGAGTGCATTTAACCTCAATTTAATTATTTGGGGAAATTTGGAGCCGGTATCCAAAATTTAACAAAAATCAAAATTAGAGAAAATAAATATAAAACTTACAAATGGGAGATATAATTTTATAACTAACATTCGATAATGTTTTTAATCGATAATAATAAAATTAAAATAGTGATCGACTTTTTTTAACAAACTCGATCTTTTCGTGCTATTCACGGACCTACATAAAAATTTCAAGTCTCTAGCTCTTATAGGTTCTGAGAACGACGCGTTGATACATACGGACAGACAGACGGACAGACGGATATGGCTATATCAACTCGGCTTGTCATCCTGATCAAGAATATATATTCTTTATGGGGTCTGCCACGCCTCCTTCTGCCTGTTACATACATACGCCCTCCAACAAAAACATTATATCCTGATTTTCCCATTTTCAATGGGTTCGGGGTATAATAAAATAAATAAAATTAATATAAATATTATAAAGTTAAATTAACATTAAAATTGAAATAAAATAAATTAAATAAAATTAAAATAAATAAAATAAAATAAGACTAAAATAAATACAATAAAATAAAATTAAAATAAATAAAATAAAATTTAAATGAAAAAATAAAAATTTTATAAAGGTAAAATAAATTAAAGCCAAATAAAGTAAATAAATTTAATTTTAAAAAATGTATTAAAATAAAAAAATTAAATAAATTTTATTAAGAATAAAATTAATAAAAAAAAAATTCTTTGAATTAAATTTCACTCCGGGGGTGGGTTTCCGTTGGGTGTACCTACGTCGTAAGGAGGAGCTAACGTCCGTGGCCCAAGAGTTCGGGCTAGAGAGGGATGGCCGCGTAGAAGAATTACGCAGGCGCTTAGCTAGTTTCATCCAGGGCGGTGGGCACTCCGCAGAGGTGTTGGCCCGGCTGGCTAAGCTAGAGGCTCAGGATGCCAGGTCGCCGGAGCCCATTCTGGAAAGTGCCGCATCGGGACTTGGGCACCACTCTTGCCGGAAGTCCGAACCCGACCTGAAGAGATCTCAGCTGTTCAGGGACATCCCGGCCCCGACATTCGGTCCGAGGGCCCCAGGGAGTTACGAGGTATCAGAGATTCGAGTTAACGATGCGCAGGGGGACCCCAAGGTCGCGATCAACGACCGGGGGCAACGCGCTGACTCTGGAGTAGGGTTGCGAGCGCCGATGACATCTGTGGAGAACGAAGGCCGACGACATAGGTGCATCGAAATCCTAAAAGAGAAAGCCATCACATATGGCATCGAGCTCGACCATCTACTTCAGGTGGCGAAATGGTTTCTGACCAGCGAGCTGAGGAGTGCCTCCTGGGCCGGATTCCGGGCCGAGTTCCTGGAATTTTTTATGCCGCCGCAATATTTTAGGCGCCTCGAGGATCGGATCCGGGGGCGTATGCAGTGCTGGGGTGAAGCATTCAAAGACTATCTCGTGGAGATTAGGCTGTTGATGCGTCACGCCGACTACAGTCCGGCTCAGGAGTTGTATGGGGTATACGAAAATACTGCTCCTGAGTACCGGGTGTATGTGCGGCGCCAAGATTTCTCCTCTCTGTCCCAGCTGACGCAGTTGGCTGCGGAATACGAAAATGTGAGGGATCAGAGAGCAGAATTCAGAGGGGAGACGCGGGGGAGGGGCCAGAAGTTGGGCCCGGCTCGAGCAGGTTGCGAGTGGGTCAACCCGAAGGAGACACGGCCGAGCAATCCGATCCGGTCTCAACCGATGGACCAGCAGTCTACAGAGCCAAAGGTCGACAACCGGATGTCGTTCGCGCGAGCCCAGCCGAGGCTACGCATCGCATGATGGCCCCAGAGAACCGGACTGGGTCGGATTCGCGCCGGGTGTTCTTCCGGTGTTCGGTAATTTCGAGCGAGAATGCCCTAACGAGCGGGTGATCTTCTGCCGATAATGCGGGAAGGCAGGGATCGACAGGCGAGACTGCTGTAGCCGAACAGACTCGGGAAACGGGTAAGGGCGTCCCCCACAGGAAATGGACGATGCCAACCGATCGTAAAAGAGGAGCGTGAGTCTCCGTTAGTCGTAAGGGAAGGTCGAATAGTCACAGGAGCCAAGATCGCCGGTCACGAGATGGATGGTACGATCGACACAGGGGCCAGTCGTAGCTTTATGAGCGAAGATTGCGTGCGGAGGAAGGCGATTACGGGAAAGGTCGAGAAGGTACAGTCGCGAATCAGGCTGGAGGACGGATCGTCGTTTAATGTGAGGAAGCTGAGGAAGGTGCAGGTGCATCTTGCTGGCAGTGCCATGAAGATATTACTACTCATCATGCCTACCATACTGGACAGGTCATCCTAGGGATGTATTTCCTGGCCGCCATGGGGACGACCGTGCGCTGTGGATTAGCCGAGCTGCATATCCGGACCGGGGAAGGAGTTGCCATCCATCTCTAAGGATACGTCATTAGAGGGTGCCCCGAGAGAGAGAGAGAGAGAGAGAGAGACGTGAGATGCCTGCACGAGGACCGAGGAGGAGGAAGCCAAGCACCAGGATGACGCCGCCAAAAGACACATGTAGTAGTTTGGAGACCGGGCGGAGACCGTAACAGGTCGAGCGATAGACGAGCGCTTGCCAGAGGCAGGAAGGATCGGATGCGAGGACGGGAATGGCACATGTGCATGATAAATCTGCCGCGATAAATCTGCCGCCTCACATTTAGTAGTAAGTTAGTTATAAGTATGATTTTGTTAAATAATAAGTTAGCTATAAGCTTAATTTGTACTAGTTTTAAGTTTATTTTGCATAGTAAGTAAGAATAGTAGATATTAGTAAATAATAAAGATTATGTGTAGGCGCAATGGAGCGCAGAGGCGGCCCATGGAGGGCCCGCCCTTATAAGGTTTAATTTAGAATGCGAACCCCCTCTTATATGCGTGCCGATGATCATCAATGTAGCTAGGTGCGCAGTCAAAGTCTACTGACGCGGTGTAGCAACCTCCGTATTGACGCTCCAGGCGAGAGCAGCTCCGCCCACGGCCGCGAGTTAACGTATTTCCCATCCCCTACACCAGTGCGTCCCAGCATTTCTATCAATTTTCTTGTAGGTAACCCTGGCTCAGGCTGAGTCTGCCCCAGCGGGAAAAGCAACCTTCACAACTCACATAGACCTCTCTTTATGCTCCCCCCAACTCACCCCATTCACTGGAAAATTTTTGACGACATATATGGAAGTGATTACTTTCCAATCCTGATCTTTCCGTTGGATGCTCATGTTTCATACAATCGTACCTGCCCCAAAATAAGTTAAAGTAACCTAAGTGATAAAAGCGCTATAGAGTCTCTGACAACAAAGCGGCAAATAAAATATTAAAAATAGACCAGATCTCTTTATTCTCACAAACACAAACACAAGCAACAAACTTCTCTCGTCCATTTTTCAAAATAAAAGAAGCCAACTGGCCACAATATGCAAAATTACCTAACGATATTAGCAAACCAATAGCACAAGTATTAATAAAGGAGCTGCATCAATAAACAAGATAATTCTTCAAGCCACCCATCATATCATACCTCAAACTAACCCGTACCACTACAACAAAACCACACCCTGGTGGAATAAGACCCTCACTGTAGTTCGAAAAAAAAAAAAAACAATTTAAAACATGGAAAAATTTCAAAAGCAATAACAGCACTGAGAATTTCCTCATTTACGAACGAGCTAATTCCCTTTTTAGGAGAGAAATTAAAATTTGAAACTCAATGACTGATCTTATAAGCACCATAGAACCTAATACCCCTTCCGAGAAAATCTGGACAAATATACGACGCCTCTGTGGACTTAACTCAAACAAAACAATACTCTGCATAACAGATACAACCAACAACTCACCCACTACTGATAAAATCCAAATAGCCTACCTCTTCGGTCAACATTGGTGTGACCACTCATAAGATATAAACTTCTCCCCAAAATTTAATACCACTAAATATACCGAAAAGCCAATAGACTACATACCCAACCGGAGAGCACAAGAAATACAAATAGATATTACACTAATGGAACTAATATCCACACTACAAACCCTCAAAAGAACAACTCCTATCTTAAATAGAATATCCTATCCCCTAATCAAAAACAGCTCCTACACACTAACAAGTAAGAAAACTCTAGTTGAGACCGCTCGACTAGGGTATACCCTGAACCCTGCGAAGAGCCGCAATTCCAAACAATCTCCCTTTCTTTAATATACGTAAGTATATATTTTAAGACGGCGGGGAAAACCGCCACCTCACATTATAATTTGTAGTTATTAAGTTGTTTGATTATGGAGTTAAGTTGTTTGATTTGTAGTTATTAAGTTGTTTGATTATGGAGTTTTTAGTAATTAAGTTGTTTGATTAGTAGTTATTAAGTTGTTTGATCATTAGTTAGTAGAGTTTTTAGTGGTTAAGTTGTTTGATTGTTAGTTAGTAAGCTGTTTAATCATAATCATTGGAGTTGTTAGTTTAAGCGCAATGGAGCGTGGTTAGTTATAGGGCTCATTAGTTTTTATTTGTTAATGATAAGTTAGTCGTAAGTTTGATCTATAATATAATATGAGTTACAATTAGATGTAGGCGCAATGATGCGCAGAAGCGGCCCATGGAGGGCTCACTAAAGTAATTTCGGAGTTATGCGCCGCGCTGCCGGCAGATCAGCAGCGCAGCTGCAATTGTCGAGGCGCATTTGTCGCCTCGCGGCGAAACGACAATCGCGATGAGAGTGAGGGCGGTTTAGAGCAGCAGACAGTCTGTGTCGGGAACCGAGAGTAAGCGGTCGTGGTTTAGAAGAAAGAACGAGTGAAACGAAAAGTGTTGTTAGGAGGAAAAGAGAATGAGTGAGGCGCACACTAAGGAAAGGAAAAGAAGATTATTGCGGAAAGGAAGTAAGTGATAAGAAAATTAGCGAAAATAAGTCCAATAAAAGAATTTGAAGCGACTTGTGCGTTTTGCTGAACTTTGAACGGGCGGGTAGTGGCAATAGCATGTAACACTAAATGCAAATTTTGAAGACTCTAGCTAGAAAGATGAATTAGATAGAATTTTATAGCTTAATTTAGATTTTCGTTTTTAATCGATAACAATAAAACGATAACAGTTATCGAATTTCTGAAACAAACTCGATCTTTTCGTGATATACAGGAACCTACATAAAAAATTTCAAGTCTCTAGCTACTGTAGGTTCTGAGAACGACGCGTTCATACATACGGACAGACGGACGGACAGACGGACATGGCTATATAAACTTGGCTTGTCATCCTGATCAAGAATATAAATACTTTATGGGGTCTGCCAAGCCTCCTTCTGCCTGTTACATACATTTCAACAAAAACATTATACCCTGAATTCCTATTTTCAATGGGTTCAGGGTATAACAAGTAAGAACGTTGCTGTCGGACGCAACCCACAGCGAAATACTATTTCACGCCCCAACTGCTCACAGGGGCATCTATCATATTACATTTTTTTAAATTTAACCTTAAATCCCCACTGTCGCCGCTCAAATTAGCTGCAGATTAAAACTTTTCATTGGAGGTAGCCAGACAGTTTCAATTAGAATCGAAGCTTAGAGATGCCACCTCTCTCGATTAATCTCGATTGTCTTACCTTAGCAAGAACACGCACCTAAATCGAGAGATGTGGCATCTCTCCAAATAAGAGAGGTGGCAACTCCCAAAATGAGAGAGGTGGAAACTCAGAAAGTGTGATATACATAAGTTCGTTGGCGAGGTGTGGCATCGAACCCCGGTGCGGTCATGTTGATATTTTTGTTACATTTTCTTTATTTAGTTATTTTGTATTAATAAAATATTCTTTTCAAACACATATATATAATTTGGCAAATCAAAAGATAAGGTCAAAGGTCACAAAGTCATTATGTGGCGCGTTATTGGCTCAGAAGCTGCAGATGTTTCAGTTTTGATTTGCCACGCCCCCAGTGGCCGTAGACAAATAATTTTTGGCATGTGCATAGAGTGGGCGTTTAAGAATATAACTGTAAAGTTTGGATGCTTACATTCGAAAAATGCGAAAATTACAGGGTATTTTTCTGTATGTTACGCCCCTTTTGGGGCGTAACAATAATTTTTGGGGAATCGATAGAGGAGGCCCTCAGTAACCTAACATCCAATTTTGAAGCTTCTAGCACTAAAACTGTGGGAGATATAAGCTGATATTTGTTGCCACGCCCCCTGAAGGCATAGATATATCCGCCATAGCTTATCGGTCGTGGGATGTTAACCCGAGTATATATACCAAGTCTCAAGTTTCTAGCATCAATAGTGCTCAAAATATAACGAAACTAGTAAAATCACTATATATTCAGATCCGATTTGCCACGCCCCTAGTAGGCGTAGGCCATAAAATTTTTTGGGCGATCTTTATAGGATCGTAACAGTAACCCACGTGCCAAATTTGGGCGTTCTAGCTTTAAAACTGTAGAAGATACAGTTTGACCCGATTTGCCACGCCCCCAATGGGCGTAGATATATCCGCCATAGCTTTTTGATTTTGGGATGTCGACATGAGTGTTCAGTTAAAATCCCAACTCTCTAGCCCTTCTAGAAGTAGTGTTTCTGAGATACAGGAAAATGCATTTTCCGATTTGCCACGCCCCTAGTGGGCGTATCGAGAAAATCTTGACACTTTATCAGACGAGGGTATACACGAGTATATATTTCAAATTTCAAGTCTCTAGCTTCAATAGCGTCGAAATGGTTTGCGTTCATACGGACAGACGGACAGACGGACAGACGGACGGACGGACAGACGGACAGACGGACAGACGGACGGACAGCATGACGGACATTGCACAAAACCAATATACTATATCACTACGTGAAATAGTATAAAAACAACTTGTGGTCTTCAACAAGCAGTTTGCCGACAACGAAGTCTTTTGAGTACTCATTTAATGCAATTTCAAACTTAAGCTAGTGGGCAGAGAGCTAGCACAGAGACCCGAACATCTAGCGAGAGCACTTCATCCCGCTCTCGTCGCTCTTGTGCTGCTCTTTACAGTGCCCTAATTAATTTCATGCACCTCACAGCCTACAGCCTGACATTATGCCCATTCAAATGACTGAACATCGGCAGCGTTAAAAGGACGCAGGCTTCAACTTCACTTAATACTTAAACTAAATTATGTAATAGGCAAGGGTGTAATGCGATGAATTGGGCGTTTGTATGTTCCCGATTTGGTCTTTATGACCACCACTGGCACCCTACCATCTCCGCCGGGTATCGCTTCGGTCACCACGCCGAGCATCCACTGCTGAGGCGGAGCGTTGTCCTCTCCCACAAGGACGACTGTGCCGACTTCCACGTTCCTCGACTCTCGCGTCCACTTGCTCCTTTGCTGCAGACTGAGCAGGTAGTCCCTGGACCAATCTGTCCAGAATCGCTGCTTGATTCTTGATGTCAGCTGCCATCTTTTTAAGTATGGCAGCCTGACATCGTCGACTGGCTGGGTTGATGCGAGTGGCAGCGGCACGATCGTTGCGCCGACCAGCAGATGAGCTGGGGTTAGCACCTCGCCGTCGTTTGGGTTGCTGCTGGGAGCGATGATCGGCCGCGAATTTGCGTCCTGGCGCAGCACTGCGCTGCCAATCGCCTTGAGCAACAGGCCTTTCGCCGACTTCCTGCTGCAGCAAGGTCTGCCAAGGTGCGAGCCGCACCCACGAGATTGGTGGCATTGTCGCAGTATAACTTTCTGACAAGGCCACATCGACCAATGAACCTAGATAAATACATCAAAAAGGTGGTAGAGGCTAGATCAATTACAAGCTCTATATGTACAGCCTTAGAAGTGAAGCAGACGAATATGGCAATATACATTTTAACGGGCGCTTTGCCCCGAATCCCCAACGAAACTAAAATTGGACCACAAATGTCTACTCCGCTGATCTCAAAGGGTCTGTTCCCGTGTAAAGCTTCGGCTTATATCGAAAGCAATGCAGCATTTTCTCACCACTGCACTGCACACCTCTCGAGCATTGATCACCCAGATCTGTTGCCGAAGTAATCCCATCAGGACCATTGGATTGGCATGACAGTTTGCAAATACTCTAAATAGAGTGTGACAATTCATCAAACGACCTCCTATCCGCACCAACCACAAGGCACGCTTTCCATGTTGATGAGAGTGCAGGAATGGTGCCAGTTTTTTGAAGAGCCGGTTGCAAAGCTGTGGACCTTTTTATACCCTGAACCCATTGAAAATGGGAAATCAGGGTATAATGTTTTTGTTGGAAGGCGTATGTATGTAACAGGCAGAAGGAGGCGTGGCAGACCCCATAAAGTATATATATTCTTGATCAGGGAGACAAGCCGAGTCGATTTAGCCCTGTCCGTCTGTCTGTCTGTCTGTCCGTCTGTCCGTCTGTCCGTATGTATGAACGCGTCGATCTCAGAACTTACAATAGCTAGAGACTTCAAATTTTTTTTGTAGATCCCTGTATAGGGCGCGCATATCGAGTTTGTTTCAGAAATTCGATAACTGTTATCGTTTTATTGTTATCGATTAAAAACGAAAATTTAAATTAAGCTATAAAATTCTATCTAATTCATCTTTATAGCTAGAGTCTTCAAATTTTGCATTTTCTGTTATGTAAGCCTTTTGCAATTTCGGTTTTTGTTAAATTTTGGATGCCACGCCCCCTTTGCCTCAAATTTGTAACTCCCGTATATCAAATACTACAGACTTGTTCTTTGGCACATACATACATATGGATGAGATGATCACGCCAAATAAGTTTGATCAAAATCTTTACTCTAGAAAAAAAGTTATTAAATATTTAATTTCCCATGTCATTGGCATGCAAACAGCAGCCAAAGAACAGCTGACGCAACGACTGGCGCTTGTGTGTGTGTGCGCCTGTGTATGTGTGTGTATGTTCTGTTTGTAATGAACATATATATACTTATGTATATTAAAGAAACGGAGATTGCTTGGAATAGCGGTTCTTCGCAGGGTTCAGGGTATACCCTAGTCGAGCGGTCTCGACTAGAGTTTTCTTACTTGTTATACCCTGAACCCATTGAAAATGGGAAAAAAGGGTATAATGGTTTTGTGAAAATGTATGTAACAGGCAGAAGGAGGCGTTGCAGACCCCACAAAGTATATATATTCTTGATCAGGGGAGAAGCCGAGTCGATTTAGCCCTGTCCGTCTGTCTGTCTGTCCGTCTGTCCGTCTGTCCGTCCGTCCGTCTGTCCGTCTGTCCGTCTGTCCGTATGTTTGAACGCGTCGATCTCAGAAGATATAAGAGCTAGAGACTTCAAATTTTTTTGGAAGTTCGTGTATAGTACGATTCGATCGAGTTTGTTTCAAATATTCGATAACTATCATCGTTTTAATGTTATCGATTAAAAACCGAAATCTTCATTTAGTTATAAAATTCTATTTAATTCATCTTTCTAGCTAGAGTCTTCAAATTTTGCATTTATTTGAGCCTTCTGCAATTTCGGTTTTTGTTTAATTTTGGATGCCACACCCTCAAATGGCCCCTTCGCCTCAAATTGCTAAATCACGTATTTCAAGTACTAGAGACTTGTGCTTTGGCACATACACACATATGAACGTCATGATCACGCCCCAGAAATTTGATCAAAATCGTTCGACTAGAAAAAAAGTTATTAAACATTTAATATCTCATATTATCGGCGTCTTGCAGCAGCAGCGAAGCTGATGAGTCATAATGCAGATTGTGTGCTTGTGCGTGCGTCTGTGTGTGTTCTTGTGCGTGCGTCTGTGTGTGTGTATGTATTGCTTGCTACATATGTACATACATATAAAAGTAACGGAGAATGTTAGCGGCTCTTAGGAATCGCAGTTCTTCGCAGGGTTCAGGGGATCTATTTGTCGAGCAGTCTCGATTAGAGCACTCTTACTTGTTAATTTTTTAATTTCATGAGCGAATTCTGCTGAATCACAGATACTGCTGCAAGAAAGGCAAAACTTAATTCAGAAACTGAAGGAATCAAAGATACATGTTTGTCGCTCCTTCCATTGATGAAGTGGAACATGTAAACGATTATGCGGATCAGCCTTGTAAATGAAGATATAGCTTCTATTAATGTCGTGATGGAATTCACGCTCTCCTCAACGGCAACCGTAGTAAAGGCAGCTCTACGCCTCTCTAACGACTCAATTCCTTCGATAGCTTAATATGTGGGCTTTCTGGTCACAATTCTACTGAATGTTGTAAAAATGATGGTCCGCCAAACCAGATTGAAGATCGAAGCTCTTCAACTTAACATCCCCGAGACGCTATGTCCGCCGGGTTGTCTTTTGTTGGGACATGACGCCAGGAGCCATTGCCTGTCAACTCCTGAATGGTTGCTACTCGATTGGCAACGAATGTATTCAAATTTGATGAGTGCATTTGCTGCCAATGAAGAACAACTTCGGAGTCTGACCAAAAAACAACTTTGTCTAATGGACAGTCGAGTAAGTTCTTTACCGCGTCCCACACGGTAGCTAATAACTCCGCAGCACACAGTTCAAGCCGCAGCACTGATTTCGTTTTCAGTGGGGCTACTTTGGACTTGGCGGTTAGCAACCTGATAGTGATACCCTCAACTGTTTGCACTCGTACGTATAGACAACAGCCGTAGGCTCTTGTTGACGCATCAGCAAAGCCATGGACTTGACAGCCTCTTGCTTTAAGCTTGCCTACGTAACGAGGTATGCACAAAGCATTTAATTCTGAAAAACAGTTGGTCACTGCTTCCACCTCTTGTATCATTTTGGCAGGTAGTTGGTCATCCCATCCAAGCTTATTCAACCACATTTCCTGTATCACGACCTTTGCACGAGTTACAATCGGACTTAGCAAACCTAAGGGATCGTATAATCGTGCCACAAACGATAGAACGGACCGCTTGGTAGGATTCGAATCTCTTGTAGATTCCATTGTATATCTGAACACGTCAGCCTTCGGATTCCAAATTAATCCCAAGGTCTTTGTGTCTTCGTGATGACCAATGACAATGTTGTCCTCTGCTGATTAAGCTGCAAGTTTCTTACAGTTGGACGACCATTTTGTAAGATGGAAGCCAAACCCTTGAAGAATTGCAACAAGCATAACTCCTCAGCGCTGTCTGATCCTGTCAACAAATCATCGACATAAAAGTCGTGAGTTAAGGACCGAGCTGCAGCTGGGTGAGTGGAAGCATGTAATTCGCTCAGATACTTTAGGCATCGAACTGCCAAAAATGGCGCAGCAGCTGTCCCATACGTTACTGTATTTAAGCGAAAAATTTGTAACGGGTCAGTGAGCTCTCCACACAACAATTTGAAAGTTGCGCTGGGACTCATCTAATTCTATTTGACGGTACATTTTTGCTATGTCTGCGGTTGCAGCCCAAGGGCGAAGTCGAAAACGTAGCAACGTTTCCCATAACTGAGGCTGAATGGTCGGACCCACCATGAGTAGATCATTCAGCGACAACTGAGAAGACGATTTGCTAGAGGCATCGAACACTACCCGGAGCTTCGTTGACGAGCTGTGCGGTCTTAGCACGCATTGGTACGGAATGAAGTAATGCGGCTCTCTCGGAATCTGATTATCTGTCGGACTCAAATGACCCAAGGCCAAGTACTCCTTCATGAAATCAATGTACATGGGCCGAATGCCATCTTCTTTGCACATTCTTCTCTCCAGAGCCATGAACCGTCGTTTGGCTATGTCATATGACATACCTAGACTGTGCGGACTAGATTTAAATGGCAACGACACTCTGAGCCGACCCGAGGTGGTTTGGCAAATAGTCTCTATAAAAGACTTATCGCACAGCTGTTGTTCTGGGGTATACAAATATGAATTAATTGTATTAGGTTTGTCTTCTAACTCCCAGAGCTTTCGAACGATCGAGTCTACATAGATCTCGTCCTTCACAACGCTCATTAAAGTTGAGGAACGGGCGGCCATTTCCTTCGTTCGACAACGACCAGACACTATCCAACCAAAGGCTGTAAGTTGGAGTGTTGGACTGTTGCTAGTTCCCTTTATTCGGCCTTCTCTTAATATGTTAATGCGTTGTGGCTTGTGGAACTGAGGATCAGCTAACTGCACGCTATCAGGCACAGTGATCTTCTCAGTAAGTTTCTCAGGTTGATACGACGATATGGACCGGAGGATACCAAAATCAGTCATGATTTGTGTGTCGTCTGTTCGTAGGGTATCGATGTCTGAACACTGTGACTAACGATTGACTGACAGTTAGCAATACCCAATAAGTGAATACCCCTTTTTTGCCTGTTCAATTGTAGCTGCTTAGCTAACTCCTCAGTGATGATGTCAGAGGCGCTACTTGCGTGGTTCACAGCCGAAAACTGTGTCGCAATGGGCCTCGGAGCTACTGGGATAGACCTTGAGACAGTCTGAGGAGTCTCCGAAGTGTATCTGTGTAGCATTGATGGGGCTTAGAACAAACACGACAGTCAGCTGATTTACACGCGGCTACCAAATGTCCTATTCGCAAGCAGTTTATGCAAAGAGGAAAACTCTTTGTGAATTTAAATCGATTCTGGCAGGGTATTGCTGCGAATGATGAACAAGACTAAACATAGTGATCATCAGATTTGCAAAAAAAAAACACACTTACTGACTTGGAGCTGACTTGGAAGAGCAACGGATATTGACGTTTTTCCACCTCTTTTTCCACTGTCATGAGGTGTCTTACGACCTACGCCGCATGCAGAAGAGGCTTCTTCGGCAGTCAAATGCTGATAGCGTCTATTTAAGGCAACTTAACAATCATTCCACAATGGAAGTTTGTTGTAGTCCCAGTTCTCTTCCCATCTTGAGCGTGTGCCAGTGTCTACCTTGCTCATTACTAAATGTATTAACATGACATTGGAAATCTGTTTATCAGAGCCTAGCGATAACAGCGATTCATAAATGGCACGCACCGAATCAATCATCTTGCGCAAAGATGCTGCTGACGGTGCAGACATACTAGGTGGTTCGAACAGCTTGGAGATGCTATAAAAAAATATGAGACATTGGTTGTCATACACTCTTTTTAAAACCTTTAAAGCTTTCGGGTAATTATCGTCTGTTATCTGATAAGCCTTGACAGTACCCAGTGCTTCTCGATCTAGGCACGACAACAAATGATTATAACTTTTCTATGTTTGACAGAGCTGGATCATTGTCAACTAAGTTCTCGAACAGACCTATAAAGTTCTTGTATTCGGAATACTCTCCACTAAATTTTGCTAATTTAATGGGAGGTAGATTTCTAGTATCTGATACGGAGCTAATCATGGTCGAATTGGCATGACTTTCCGGTTTTGGTTGACTGACACTACCTCACTTCATTAGTAGGGCCTTGGTTGTGACACACAATTCCTCTAATGATGATCGAGGCACTAAATCTGAATTAATGTCGTCCAGTTCTTGCGGTATTTTAAACGCGTTTTCTATATATCGGTTTAATATTTCTAATCGACATTCGATTTCAAAGGGCTCTACCGATATTGCGTAGTCTTTTAACGATTTGTTGATACGCGTTATATCGTTTGTCACGTTTTTATAAGCATTCAGCAGGCTTTCAATAGGCGTCGATGATGACTCGTCCATAGACCGATTCTTTCCTCGCTTGCCAGTCATGATTCTCAAAATGTTATTCAAATGAAACCAATTTCAACTGAACCCGAATTATAATGCAAGGTAAGGGATATCAGAATAATATCCACTGCGTTCGGTCGATACTCTATGTGTTATACGTTAGCTAGTTGTAAATGAGCTGCTACTAACGATTGTAACAGATACCTGTAAGTTATTCAGCTAATACAACCACCCACTGTTTGATCGTGAGTGTCGAACCTGTCGAACTCATACACGTTCGATGCGCACAACGAATCACGCAAGTTGGGACACAGATGCAAGGCCAAACTTCACGACAGCGGACAACAAGAGCTGGTGAGGGCCGAGCATGCACTCATACAAGTTTGAAGCGAACAGCGAAAGCGCAACGACGACGAAGAGCGGATAGCAACAACAATGTATCAGCGCTCTATCTTCGCAAGCGAGAGCGCACACAACAACTATTGTGCGACCAATAATAGGCAACTAGCGAAGAGTTTAAGACATCGATTTGAGCACAAAAGGCGGCAAAGCTGTGTAAAACGGTTTTTATACCCTGAACCCATTGAAAATGGGAATTCAGGGTATAATGTTTTTGTTGGAAGGCGTATGTATGTAACAGGCAGAAGGAGGCGTGGCAGACCCCATAAAGTATATATATTCTTGATCAGGATGACAAGCCAAGTTGATATAGCCATGTCCGTCTATCCGTCTGTCCGTCCGTCTGTCCGTATATATGAACGCGTCGTTCTCAGAACCTACAATAGCTAGAGACTTTTTTATGTAGGTTCCTGTATATCACGAAAAGATCGAGTTTCAGAAATTCGATAACTGTTATCGTTTTATTGTTATCGATTAAAAACGAAAATCTAAATTAAGCTTATGCCGACAATAGCAGAGCTCATAGGCAGACATAGTGCAAGGTACACGGACAGATTGGAAGCGCACCCAAACCAACTGGCATCTAATCTGGTCAACAACCAATGTAGGAGAAGACTTAAAAGACTGCATCCCCTCGATCGTCGGGGAATTTAAATTAAAAAAAAAAAAAAAAAACTACATATAAATTAGAATAATTATAACAGGCGTACCTGTCAAAAAACAAATGTGAAAGGTAAAAAGATAAATGCGCTATAGAGTCTCTGACAACAAGCAGCAAATAAATTCACTTGAGACTAAAAAAAAAAAAAAAAAAAAAAAAAAAAAAATTAAGCTTAAAAAATTCAAATTTGTAACTCCCGTATATCAAATACTAGAGACTTGTGTTTTGGCACATACATACATATGGATGACATGATCACGCCCAACAAGTTTGATCAATCGTTGCGCTAGAAAAAAAGTTATTAAACATTTAATTTCCCATAGCATTGCCATGCAAAGCAGCGACTGGCGTTTGTGTGTGCATTCGCCTATGTATGTGTGTGTATGTTTGGCTTGTAATGAACGTACATATGCATGTGTATATAAAAGAAACAAAGAATGCTTGGAATAGCGGTTCTTCATAGGGTTTAGGGTATACCCTAGTCGAGCGGTCTCGACTAGAGTTTTGTTACTTGTTTTATTTTCTTTTCTTTCTTTACGCAGAGGCTGAACTCTCTGGCTCCGTTTTTCGTCAAATTCGAGAGCAGACAGAGGTCAATTTCTAATTATTTTGACAATATATACATATGTATGTACAATATATATGTATGTACAAATAACCAAGTTAAGCATTCATTGATAGGCATGTACACATGTTCATAGGCTTACCTGCAGTTAAAATCTGCAGGTCTCGAGTGCACTTTATTGAATTTAGAATACTCGGTATATGTACGTATAGGACTATGTACTTCTTTGATTATTAGTGCAATCCACGTAATCCTCCTGTATGTAATCCACCGGTGCCACCTGCTGTTGAAGAGTCCACCCGGGGGGCGCCAAAAATGTCCTGTCAAAATGGCTTGGTAATATATACCATAAAAAAACAACTTGTGGTCTTCAACAAGCAGCTTGCCGACAACGAAGTCTTTCGAGTACTGATTTAATGCAACTTCAAACTTAAGCTAGTGGGCAGATAGCTAGCACAGAGACCCTAACATCTAGCGAGAGCACTTCATCCCGCTCTCGTCGCTCTTGTGCTGCTCTTTACAGTGCCCTAATTAATTCCATGCACCTTACAGCCTACAGTCTGACATTATGCCCATTCAAATGACTAAACACCGTGCATTCTCAATTTCTTTTAAATACTTATGTATATGTATATTCATTACAAGCAACACACTCACACACACACAGGCGCACGCACACACAAGCGGAAGTCGGTGTGTCAGCTGTTTTTTGGCTGCTGTTTGCATAGCAATGTTATGGGAAATGAAATGTTTAATAACTTTTTTTCTAGAGTAAAGATTTTGATCAAACTTGTTGGGCGTGATCATGTCATCCATATGTATGTATGTGCCAAAGCACAAGTCTCTAGTATTTGATATATGGGAGTTACACATTTTAGGTGAAGGGGGCGTGACACCCAAAATTTAACAAAAACCAAAATTGCGTAAGGCCCAAATAACACGAAATGAAAATTTAAAAACTAACTTGAAAGATAAATTAGATAGAATTTTATAGCTGAATTTAGATTTTAGTTGTTAATCGATAACAATAAAACGTGCAAAGGTACGTTTTCCAGCTGGGGCAGACTCAGCCTGAGCCAGGGTTACCTACAAGACAATTTATAGAATGCTGGAACGCACTGGGGTAGGGGACGGGAAATACTGCGACTCGCAGCCGCAGGCGGAGCTGCTGTCGCCCGGCAGCGTCGATGCGGCGGTCGCTGCACCGCGTCGGTCGACTTCTTCCCCTGCTTCACGATTTCACTGCTCTTTTATCGTCTCGCTGACTTGCTCGACTCACTCTCTACTTGGACGGCGGTACGCCCTTACCTTTTCGCTACTTGCTTCTACTCGCCCTTCGCCCTACTCTGCGCTCCATTGCGCCTACACCTAATCTTTGTTATTTACTAAGATCTACTATTCTTATTTACTATGCAAAATAAACTTGAAACTAGTACTAGGCAGACTTATCGCCGCCTAACACCCCCCCCCCTTCCATCGAACAACTTACTACGCCCGCCTCCTCCAGCAACGCAGCATGCCTTGGTGGGGCCTTCCGCCCGTCCCTCGTCGCCTGTAAGTTCCGCATCGTCTTCATTTCTGGCTAGGAAAAATGGCTTCAGCTGTGCCACACTGACCATTCTTCTCTTGCCCTCGCCTTCCGTCGCGAGCCGCACGATATTAGGGGAAACAAATTGAACGACCCGGTAGAGACCGTCAAACTTCGGGGTGAGTTTCGCTGAGAAGCCTTCAGCTGCATTGGACAGCTGGTGCTGACGCAGTAGGACTAGGGACCCGATCGTGGGCCTCCACTCGCGCCTTCGAAGATTATAATACCGCCCTTGGTCCTTCGACACCTTTTGAAAGTTACTGCGCGCTATCGAGAATATCTCTCGCAGTCGATCCCGCCTTTCCCGGGCACTGAGCTCCTTAGTTGCTGATCCCTGGGTCACCTCGTCATACAGTGCGGCCGGCAAGCGTGGTTCCCGCCCCAACATCAGGAACGACGGGCTGAAACCAGTCGAGTCCGCCACACTATAATACACTGCCAGCTCTAATTCAGGCAGCAGCTCGTCCCACGAGCTTTGATGGCCCTAGATGATAGCGGTATCATCGTCTTCTCGGTGCGGTTTGTCCTCAGTTGGATTCTCCTCGGGCACGGCTCACAGCACCTCACGTACTTGGCGGCGTCCCGAAACATGCCAGGCCAGTATTAGCGCTGGGCGAGCCGGCACGCCGTCTTCCACACGCCTTGATGACCGTCAGTTGGGGCGTCGTGGGACTCTTGCTTCACTCGTCCTCGCTGCTCCACGGGGACGCACAGCTTCCACGGGATGTAGTCCTGTTCGTCCGTCCGATTGTTGCGGCTACACAGAGCAATCCTTCCCGTTGGGCTTTCGATCGAGTTCAGCAACTTTTGTTGTAAGCGAAAGTTTTTGATCAAACTTGCACGACGTGATCATGTCATTCATATGTGTGTATTTGCGCAAGCATAAATCTCTAGTATTTTAAATATGTGTTTTGCGAACTTGAGGTGAAGGGGCGCGGCATCCAAAACTTAACAAAACCCGAAATTGTGTAAAGGTCAAATAATGCTAAAAGCAAAATTTTAAGACTCTATGTAAAAGATAATTTAGAACTTTATAGCTGAGTTTCAGCTTTCATTTTTAATCGACAAAAATTGAAATGAAATTATCGATTTTTTTAAACTAACTCGATATGCGCACTCTATACAGAGACCTACATACAAAATTTCAAGTTTCCAGCTATTGTATGTTTTTCTATTTCATAACATTTAATTACTACCTGATTATATTTTGTATTACATTTAATCTATCGGACGGCATCGCAACGTGATGTTAGTATTTGTAGTGAGAGGGTTGAAAATTCCTGATTCAGCGGGGGACTTAACGCGGTAGCAATGAAACGCGTGGTTCTTATTCAATTGTCTTTATTATAGTAAAGCATCCGTGCAAAATATTTGTTTAGTTACTCTGACTCAATCTCGGCTGAGCATGCTTGGTCGTTCCCACCCCGGGTCACAGCCAGTCTTGCTAAGCGCCATTCGGTATGAGGCACGTTGTCCTCTGAAACGAAGACAAGAACAGCCTTCTGATGACAGCGAATTGGCGTTTTCCATTTATTACGCTTGTGAAGCTCCTACGAGTACTCTTTCTTCAAGCGGCGACAGAAGCTATGATGTATCGCCTTTAAATGCTGCCATCGGTTAAATAGGGACATGGGCTCTGTGTGGATTTCAGGTTCTGCAATGGATACGAGGAGGACCGCGACCAGGAAGAGGTCCGTTGGATCCTCACTCTTTGGGGAGATGGGTCGAAATTTTAGGCACGCTTGAATGAGAGAGAGTGAACAATTCTTCGATTGTATACTTGATGTTAGACGTGGACTTGTAGAATAATTCTTTAAAACTCTTGACTACAGTCTCCCATAACCCGCCCATATGGGGATAGCTGTGAAAAATAAAATCTCAAGAAAAGATGTGCTGGTGGAAGATATGCACGACGTATTGTTCTCCATATTATGGAGTCAGTTTTAGTGACGTTCTTTCGCCAACACCTTATCCTCTATGCCCGACTTAAATTTCCGTAAAAGTTTGTTTTTAACTTTTCTTTAATCTTCAATTCTTTAGTTCAATAATATCACTATATGGGGCTGTGAATTGGGGCATAGCTGGTCGGACTGACATATAAAGTAACGGGTTGGTATTTTTTATGCTATAAAAATTTTGTTTAGATGGTTTTTAAATTGACTCCAGTTTTGTCAATTATATTTAATAAATAAACAGTATCAATGTCAGCTGAAAAGCAAAGCCGCGAGGTTGCGCCAAGTAAAACATAAACAACCGTACCCAGATCCACACATACTCATGAGATACGAAGTGCGTGGAAACATATTACAAAAAGAGTGATAGCTTTTGTAGCATCGCGAGCAAAGTGAACACACACCGATAAACAGTCAAGGAAATGGGGGACAGCACACACAAAGGAGTGACGAGAAAAGAAGACAATGCACTATGGTCCGAAAGCCTGTTTTTTTTTTTTTTTTTGCATAAAGTCAAAAATTGTATGTTCACAGAAGTAAAAATTTAATTTATATTATAATTATAAATATATTTGATAAGAAAAAAAAAACGGTATCAAAAAATTTTTCAAATTTTTTGTTTCAAGTTGGCCAGCAACTAAAGTCAGCTATTTAAGTGCCAGTTGTCGATATACAACCGCAAATGTAATATACAACCGTAAATTTAATATTTTGTTGTGGGTGATTGATAATGATTGAGATAAACAAATTTGTGAATATGGAAAATCATTGCAGAGGTATTTAGAATCAATGCTTAGCGATAGTTTCTTTTGATTGTGAATATATTGTTGTGTACGTGCAACTATTGTTGGCATATTTTGTAGCACAAATTTGAGAAACATACTCGTGTTTCATGGAGTATAACTTGTTCGGCGTGCGCAACTAAAAATGGGGGTTCTGTGTATAAGTGTACTGAAACGGATTTAATAAGTTTGCTTTGCTAGTTTTTGCTCTATTTCGAGAAAACTTGCATGTTGCAGGTAGATATGTGTTTCACCGTTTAGTGTTTCTGGAGGTTTAGTACAATAACATGCGCGATTATTCTGCTCTAATAAAGTGTAAATTAGAGAAAATCAATAGAAATGATCTCAGTGTATCCCAGATTAATCACTTAAATGAAAAAAATTTTGTTTTCATCAAGCATATTAAAAAATATATGCGAAAGTTCACTCGTAATTTGCAAAGAGTTTCGCAGCCGCTTATTATTAATTTGTATGAGCAGGTGACGGAACCAGATTCGTCTATAATGGACAGGCCAATACTGACCTATTCCGATGCCGGAATACGATCAAAAAGAAAACTAACATTTTACCCTTCAACAGGCACATAATTTTCTACGCGTCATTTATTACATTCCGCATTACTTTCTGTGAGGAGAGCCACAAAGGACGAATTATTGAAGGTACTGAAAGTTGACAGGGACGAAGAACCAGAAAACTTAGCTGTGCAATGATCCCCAAAAAGCTGATCCCTCTTACTCCTGAAGAAGCATTGGCATTAATGTTGGGAACTGGTATAAGAAAACAGCATTACATCAACATTAAATCACTATTTCATCTCAGTAATCGGTTGATATTGAAAAATTTAATGCATTTTGTAAAAGAACACTTTGAATATACATAAACACGTATCCCGAGTATCCAATGTCACCAACTGTTCAAAAAATATTAATTCACCGCAGGAAAATATTGAACGCGTTCTCAGATATCCGGGAGGAAGTGCTTTAGAAGCTTGGAACAAGCTCTATAAAAACTATAGAAAATCGCAATACACAAAAAAACTAGTGAACAATATGACTGATGTTTTTTATGGGGCCTTCTATTCTTCAGATTCACCTTTATCAAGTATATATTTAAATAAAAGGTAGAAACAAGTAAAAAAAAAACCTTCCGCAAGAAGTGATAAACCTTCTGAAGATACCATCTTCGCCAAACCACCAACATACAATTTCAGAATTGAAAAATATAGATATATGCTTCTTCTGTCGAGTATACTTATAATGAGCTATTTGATTTTGTTTTAGCCGACGAAGAAGAATAAAATTCAATTAAATTTGAGACTTGTGATGTTTTTTTTCAGTGGTGTCTGGGGGAGGTGTGTGAAGGCGTAGCCCAAATCAAAAAATAAAAAATCCGAAATTAAATATTAATATATAAAAAAGATGTGCAAAATTTTACGGCGCTAGCTTGAAAACTACACTTTATGCAAAAAATCGGGATTTCTGACCATAGTGTAATGGAGGAAAACAAAGTTGGTTCATAAGCACGAAGTAACAACACCAGGCGATTGAACTTAGTCGGCTGGTCGGCGATCGCTAGCGCTGAACTAAGGCAAGCATGCAATATAATCAGCAATGATAGCTGTGATTTGCAAGTGTATAGCGCTTAGAAAGTGTTAGGGCAGTCCAGTAGGGCGGCGACAATGATAGATGTCTGGTTTTCAACGGTAAAGTGGTAAGAAAACCATGCTAAGGGCCGGAAAGAGATGGAAAGGACCCGTTAGATGCCGGCAGAGGGTATAAAAGGGGCATGTGTAGTTTTTGTGTATTGTTTTGTGTATATTTGGAGAAAATTTAGTAATGGACAACACAAATATTATGCCTGACTTGGTCGTCAGACGGGCACAGCCTGCTGATTTTTGGCTGCCGGCCATCTGGAGCTGAACGAACAGCGGAGCATGAGTGTCTACCGGCGCCGGAGGGTGAGATCAGTGGGGATGAGATCAGAGGGGAGGAGAAGGGCATCATGTTCTCTGACTCCAAGGACGAGGATGGTCAAAGTGTACGCGAGCGAGATCAGCCTCGAACGTCGTCTAGGTTCGAAGAAATCTCCAGCCAGATTAGTAGTCCCAACAATCAGCAATAGCATTTAATCTGCTACGGGCCATTAGCAGTATCCGGATGATACATTATCTGCAACAGCAACACGCAACCACAACGGAACGCAGATGAATAGTTGGTATAATTTTGTATATATAAAATGTATGTATTTCAAATGTATGATTTTAAGTATGTATGGATTGAGTGGGTCGTAAGAATAGAAGAAGAATAGAACGATTTGCCATTTTCCTTAAGCTATTGTAGGAGCTTATGCTATTAACTGAGCTACTCTCGGATAACTATGTTAATATTGCTACTGTGGAGACCCGTGTCAAGAAAGCTTTATGTAGAAGGCGATTTACATACAGAAAGCTCCGCGGTAAGTTTTTCGCGTACGAGTTTTCTTATTCTTCTTCTAGCTCTTGTTATTACCCTTGTTATTCTTAACAGCGAGAACTGCGAACATATAAAACGACGCATGAAAAAAATCTATGATTTGTAATGACTTAATAATTAATAATTGTATATACTTGAGTACAGGGTTATTGCTGCTATTAAAAGTGTTGGTCTCATATAACGGTGTTAACAGCATGAGAGGCTGATGCTGGGGGAGGAGAAGCTCTTATTCATGCAATCTGGCATTAACATAGGATTACAAGGATTTGAAAATAATGAATCCACTGTGGGCCTGAGCCCGAAAGAATCCACCCGAACTCAGAGTTTTGGAATATCGTAAGGCCATTGGTGCTGGGAACGATCCCTGGAAGACTGACGTGAATTTTCATACAATTTTTATCGCACTCACTTACCTATATTTAAAGATTGTACTATTGCTCTCCGACGGAAATTTACACATTCGTTGATTTACAGCTTCATAGATTACATCTTCGGTATTATGTATTTCTTCAATATTAAAATTGTATACCGTACGCCGTAAATTTATTGCATATCCGACAGTATTAAAATAAGGCATATCCTCAGGACTGTGAATATAAAGCTTTTTTTTATTTGATTAAATAAATTTTAGAATAAACTATTTTTTTGGAATGATGAAGTGAAACTATGCACTGTGATCGATCTTCTTTTGAAACAATACTAGTGTGTGCCAATGGAAATGGTTGATTGATGCAATGAATTTCGCTGCCCAACAATCGTAATTTAAAACAAGTAAGAAAACTCTAGTCGAGACCGCTCGTCTAGGGTATACCCTGAATCCTGCGAAGCATCGCTATTCCGTGCATTCTCCATTTCTTTTATAATACATATGTATATGTATATTTATTACAATCAACACATACATAAACACATACACAGGCAAAACGCACACACAAACGCCAGTCGGTGCATCAGCTGTTCTTTGGCTGCTATTTGCATGACAATGTTATGGGAAATTCAATGTTTATTAACTTTTTTTCTAGAGCAACGATTTTAATCAAACTTGTTGGGCGTGATCATGTCATCCATATGTATGTATGTGCCAAAGCACAAGTCTCTAGTATTTGATATACGGGAGTTACAAATTGGAGGCGAAGGGGGCGTGGCACCCAAAATTTAACAAAAACCGAAATTGCGTAAGACCCAAATAACACTAAATGCAAAATTTGAAGACTCTAGCTAGAAAGATGAAATAGATAGAATTTTTAGCTTAATTTAGATTTTCGTTTTTAATCGATAACAATAAAACGATAACAGTTATCGAATTTCTGAAACAAACTCGATATGCGCGCCCTATACAGGGACCTACAAAAAAATTTGAAGTCTCTAGCTATTGTAAGTTCTGAAATCGACGCGTTCATACATACGGACAGACGGACAGACGGACAGACAGACAGACAGACGGACAGGGCTAAATCGACTCGGCTTGTCTCCCTGATCAAGAATATATATACTTTATGGGGTCTGCCACGCCTCCTTCTGCCTGTTACATACATACGCCTTCCAACAAAAACATTATACCCTGATTACCCATTTTCAATGGGTTCAGGGTATAAAAAATCAAAAACCTACAAATTCAAGCCCTTACCGATTAGAACATTTAAATGCAGAAGAAAAATTTAATTTGATAAAATTGTTGAAACAATATCAACACATTCAATTGAAAGAAGGTGACCAACTTAGTTTTAGTAATCAAGAAAAACATGTTATCAGCACCACTTACAATTCACCTTTACATACAAAACCATACAGTTATCCACAAACTTACGAAAAAGAACACCAAATTCGAGATATGCCAGATCAAGGTATTATACGTCCCAGCAATTCCCCTTATTGTATTCCTATATGGATCGTACCAAAAAAAAAAAAAACAAGATGCTTCAGGTAAACAAAAATTTAGAATCGTAATCGACTACAGAAAATTAAACGACGTAACTATAAATGACAGATACCCAATACTAAATATGGACGAAATTTTAGGAAAACTAGGTAGATGCAATTATTTCACAACAATCGACCTTGCAAAAGGACTCCAGATTCCATTAAAAAACAGATTTTTCCACTAAACATGGCCCCTATGAATATCTTCGTATGCCATTTGGATTAAAGAATGCACCTGCAACTTTCCAGCGTTGCATGAATAATGTTTTGTTATTAAATAAACATTGTTTAGTATATCTTGATATAATTGTACATTCAACATATTTAAAAGAACATCTACACTCATTGCAATTAGTTTTCGAGAAACTTTCCGAAGCAAATCTCAAATTACAACTTGACAAATGCGAGTTTCTAAAACACGATACTACCTTCCTAGGACACATTATAACTAAAGATGGCATAAAACGCAATCCTGTTAAAATTCAAGCAATTCTAAAATATCCTATTCCCACAAAAACAAAAGAAATAAAAGGTTTTCTTGGATTAACGATTTATTATATAAAGTTTATTCCAAATTTTGCAGACATAGCCAAACCAATGACAACAGTACTTCGAAATGACTCAAAAATAGATATTAAAAATCCAGAATACATTAGAGCTTTTGAAAAATTAAAACAACTTATTTCTAACGATCCAATTTTAAAAATTCCATAATTCAAATGTAAATTCATTTTAACTACCGACGCAAGTAATGTAGCTCTTGGAGCTGTACTTTCACAAGACTCTCAATGACCACGAAACTAACTACAGTGCCATAGAAAAAGAACTTTTAGCTATTGTTTGGGCAACAAAAACCTTCCGACACTATCTTCTAGGACGACACTTCGAAATCAATAGTGACCATCAGCCATTATGCTGGTTATATAAAATGAAAGAACCAAATTCAAAATTAACTCGATGGAGAGTAAAGTTGTCAGAATATGATTTTGATATAAAATACATAAAAGGAAAGGAAAACGACATAGCTGACGCTCTATCGCGAGTAAAAATAGAACTTACCTATTTCTGAGAAGAAACACAACATAGCGCTGACGAAGACAATAGTAATTTAAATTGCATTACAGAGAAACCAATAAACACATTTAAAAGACAAATTATATTTTCTAAAGGTATTCCAAATATTACGAAACAAAATACATTACATATGATAATATGACCAAGGACAAAGCCGAAAAATACTTAATTGACTATTTTTGCACAAAGACCAGTATAATATTTATAGACAGTGATGCAGACTTTGAAATCATTCAAAATGCACATAAAGAAATTATCAATACTAGCCATACTAAAATTCTTCGAAGTCTAATTCAACTAAAAAATATTAACTCATATGCCGAATTTAAGGAACTTATTTTAAAAACTCATGAAAAACTCTTACACCCCGGAATTAAAAAAAAAAAAACAAATAAGCTCTTCTGTGAAACGTACTACTTCCCCAACAGCCAATTTTTCACACAAAATATAATAAACGAATGTAGCATTTGCAACTTAACAAAAACTGAACATAGAACAAGTAAGAAAACTCTAGTCGAGACCGCTCGACTAGGGTATACCCTGAACCCTGCGAAGAAACGCTATTCCGTGCATTCTCCGTATCTTTTATAAAACATATGTATATGTATGTTCATTACAAGCAACACATACACACACACATACATAGGCGAACGCACACACAAACGCCAGTCGGTGCGTCAGCTGATCTTTGGCTGCTGTTTGCATGCCAATGACATGGGAAATTAAATGTTTAATAACTTTTTTCTAGACGAACGATTTTGATCAAATTTGTTGGGCGTGATCATGTCATCCATATGTATGTATGTGCCAAAGCACAAGTCTCTAGTATTTGATATACGGGAGTTACAAATTTGAGGCGAAGGGAGCGTGGCACCCAAAATTTAACAAAAACCGAAATTGCGTAAGGCCAAAATAACACTAAATGCATAATATGAAGACTATAGCTAGAAAGATGAATTAAATAGAATTTTATAACTAAATGAAGATATCGGTTTTTAATCGATAACAATAAAACGATGATAGTTATCGAATTTCTGAAACAAACTCGATATGCGCGCCCTATACAGGGACCTACAAAAAAATTTGAAGTCCCTTGCTATTGTAAGTTCTGAGATCGACGCGTTCATACATACGGACAGACGGACAGACGGACAGACAGACGGACAGACAGACGGACAGGGCTAAATCGACTCGGCTTGTCTCCCTGATCAAGAATATATATACTTTATGGGGTCTGCCACGCCTCCTTCTGCCTGTTACATACATACGCCTTCCAACAAAAACATTATACCCTGATTTCCCATTTTCAATGGGTTCAGGGTATAAAAACAGACATGCCTATGAAAATTACCCCCAAACCCGAACATTGTCGCGATAAATTTGTAATAGATATTTATTCCGCTGTAGGTATAGACATTTATTCGAAATTCGCTACTCTTAAGACTATTTATTTATTTATTTGTAAGACTTAGCAGCAATTGAAATTACAGCTAACTTAATTTTTAAAACACTGGCTGCTGGGGCCTTCGGCTTGCTTACATATTTACATATATACATATATTTATATATTTATATTAAGTTATACATTTTACTGTTTTTAAGGAACTTGATTAGCTTATATATATTTTCTTTTGTTGGGTTTGCAAGGATAGACATGGGACAGTTGTTTTGGAAGATTAGGGTTTTACGGTGTGATGTAGCGGGACAGGTGAATATGTGTTGGATGGTGAGGTCTGTGGTAGTGTTGCAATTTGGGCATGGAAGGATGTTGTCGGGATTGAAATGAATTTGTTTTGAGAATAATGTGTGTCCTAGTCTGAGTCGTATTATTTTAGCTTGGTCTCTACGTGTTTATTTCTGGGTTGTTTTTGCAGTTTATGCAGCTCTGAGTATTTTCGTTATCATTTGTATGTTTGGTTTCTGAGCAAATTTTGCAAATTTCTGGGCTCTTGCATATAGCTGTAGGGTGACCAAAGCGAAGACAGTTCTTCCATCGCAGTGGTAGTGGTATATATGGTCTCACCCGTACGGTTTCGTAGCCAATTTTTATATTTTCGGGTAATGCATGCGTTTCAAATGTAATTATTATCAGTCCAGTTTCTGCCAGTGTACTATTATCGTTGTTTATGTTGTTTGCTTGCCTTTTGAGAATTTTACGCACTTCACTTACGTTTTGTGTTTTCAATTCTTGTTGTATTTCAGTTTCGCTTATGTTTCTCAATTCATTACAGTAAATTACACCTTTACTAGTGTTTAGTGTTTTGTGTTCTGTTGTGGTGATATCCATGTCTGTCATTTTATTGAGTTTCATTAATTTCCAAGCTTGTAATTTTGTTTTAGTTTTAATAAGAATGGAGCCGTCTCTTGTTTTTTTTTTGCAAGATTTCACTTCCCCTCCGCAAGCATGATCTATTGTTTTTTTAATCACGAAAGGTGATACTTTTTCGAATGATTCGTTGTCATTTCGTTTTTTCACTATGTATTTTGGTTCGTTTACTTCTGTGTTGTAGATTTTGCGTTTGTCCGGTGGTTCGTGCATGGTTGTTTTTCGGCGCAAGCCCGATGTAACTGTTTGTGTCGTGTGTTTGTTTTTGGTTTTTGTTTTGTTTTGCATGCTTTTGTATTTACTATTTGCTTTTTGCGTTTGCGATGCGAGGTTTTGGTGCAGCACGTCTTATCTCCAGAGATGTTGAAGTGATACTGTTTTGAGAATATTAGAACTAAAGATTGGATAGAATGCAAGAACAATGCGTATATTTAATCAACTAGGAAACCCAATATTATTAAAAGCTGATCTAGCTGACATCGAACGTCTTCACAAAACTCTAGTCGAGACCGCTCGACTAGGGTATACCCTAAACCCTGCGAAGAACCGCAATTCCAAGCAATCTCCGTTTCTTTAACAATAAAACGATAACAGCTATCGAATTTCTGAAACAAACTCGATCTTTTCGTGATATACAGGAACCTACATAAAAAATTTGAAGTGTCTAGCTCTTGTAGGTTCTGAGACCGACGCGTTCATACATACGTACAGACGGACAGACGGACGGATGGACAGACGGACAGACGGACGGACAGACGGACAGGGCTAAATCGACTCGGCTACTTCTGCCTCCTTCTGCCTGTTACATACATACGCCTTCCAACAAAAACATTATACCCTGAATTCCCATTTTCAATGGTTTCAGGGTATAACAAGTAAGAAAACTCTAGTCGAGACCGCTCGATTAGGGTATACCCTGAACCCTGCGTAGAGCCGCTATTCCAAGCATTCTTTGTTTCTTTTATATACACATGCATATGTACGTTCATTACAAGCAAAACATACACACACAAGCGCAAGTCGTTGCGTCAGCTGTTCTTTGGCTGCTGTTTGCATGGCAATGTTATGGAAAATTAAATGTTTAATAACTTTTTTTCTAGAGAAACGATTTTGATCAAACTTGTTGGGCGTGATCATGCCATCCATATGTATGCATGTGCATGTGTGTCTAGTATTTGATATACGGGAGTTACAAATTTGAGGCGAAGGGGGCGTGGCATCCAAAATTTAACAAAAACCGAAATCACATAAGGCTTACATAACACTAAATGCAAAATATGAAAACTCTAACTATAAAGATGAATTAAATAGAATTTTATAACTAAATGAAGATATCGGTTTTTAATCGATAACATTAAAACGATAGTTGTTATCGTTTTTTTTTAACAAACTTGATCTGCGCACGCTATACGAGGATCTACATAAAAAATTTCAAGACTCTAGCTCTTATAGGTTCTGAGATCGACGCGTTCACACATACGGACGGACGGACGGACGGATGGACGGACGGACAGACGGACGGACGGACGGACGGACGGACGGACAGACGGACGGACGGACGGACGGACGGACGGACGGACAGACGGACGGACGGACGGACGGACGGACGGACGGACAGACGGACATGGCTATATCAACTCGGCTTGTCTCCCTGATCAAGAATATATATACTTTATGGGGTCTGCCACGCCTCCTTCTGCCTGTTACATACATTTCAACAAAAACATTATACCCTGATTTTCCCATTTTCAATGGGTTCAGGGTATAAAAATAACAATAATCAACACTCTAAATGACGAAGAAAACAAACTGAGTAAAATAGAGACTATTCTTTATATTTACAATCACAAAACAAAACATGACACAACTGGACAAACACCTGCACACATATTTCTTTATGCTGGACAACCATAGTTAGATACCCAAAAAATAAAATAAACAGTTATAAACAAGATCAACAGTGACCGACAAGAATATGAAGTCGATACTAGATATCGAAAAGGACCATTACAAAAAGGCAAATTAGAAATTGCCTTGAAAAGATTGATCCAGATCATTACCAAATTACTACAGAAATAGAATTACACGTTACTATAAAACACATTTTAAAAAATTAAAGAAAATAAATCAAATTCAAATCCCCCAGGTTTCTACTTTATAATCATACTTTCGTTTACATTCTTTAAATCCAAAACTACTTACCTATGACAGTCTTAACAGCTTCAATAATCGAAACATATGTATTTCTAATCAAAACATCCACTTGAATTAACTACCAAAATAATAACATTTTAATTGTATCTCATATCCCAATATCGCTGATCATAATGGCTATCACCTTGATAATAAGTATCAATCAATGCAAATGGCAAATAAATAACATAACTATAAGCGATAAGTATTTTACACCATTGTACCTCCCAATAGATATTTAAAGCATGTATCTTGTAATATTAATCAAAAAAAAAAAATAAATAAATAAATAAATAAGTAAATAAATAAATTAATAAAATAAAATAAATAAATAAATAAATAAACGTAAGACACCAATTCACGAGCAACTATCAATATGACACAATCAACTTTACCAAAGCTTTACCTTGACTCGCAGGCTCGCCTCTTAAGGAGAGGGAAGTGACATAATCATACCGATCATGTCCACAATATCCATAGAGATTCTCATGTCAATATTATTAATGTAACAGCAACTTTGGTCACTCATAAGTAAACATTAGATTCCAGCAACATGCATCACAAAAAAGTTGCAAACATCCTGATATTCAATAGACACACATAAGTTAGCCTTAAGTTCAAAACTGGAATTGATTGGATTTTTAAATCCAGAATAAACTAGATGTCCAAACAGTAAATACTCGGAATCACAATACACAAGCAATGTCAAAATTCTGAGAATGACGCGGCCGACTGTCGCCAAAAATTACAGTTGCATCGACGCGTCATGTTGGTGCTGCGTAGTTTCAATAGCATATAAAATAAGCCTATGATGAATTTGTCTTCAATATTAAGTTAATAGTGAATAATATATACACTTGCTCACATATCTCTGCGTACACCCAAAGAAATTTTTGTATTTCAAGTTTGAGCATTAATATCTCTCAGTATAAACAAGAAACAGTGTAAACGGCATCAGCCGTTAATTGTGTCGCTGTCGCCAAGTGTGGTTCGTGTCTATGCTAAGAAGAAGTAATTGCACGTAAGAGTAGAATAAAAGGACACGTGGAAGCAAGCATAAGCTACGAAATTCGCCCCGCTTAGTAAATCGCTATGAATAGAATTAACGTTACCATATAACCTACATTTACTGAAGATCAGTGGCGCATAATTTTGTTAATGCGAAATCGAAATTGATTGGAGCTTGTAAAGACAATGCAAACTTCAACATCATAACAAGAACAAAACCGAGAATTAACCTTGCTGTAGTGTACGACATCATTTTGATTGAACGGCCGTTAGAAAAAGCAAGTTGATTATGGCATTAAGCAATGCTATGAAAGCCAGTGCATCACAATGGTTAGTGCCGCTTGGCATCATCGTTAACTACGGCCTGGAAAAACAACAACAATGAGGATATCGGCGCTTTAGTTGTGTTGTCGCATATGGAAAATATGAACCGCCGTTTGCAACGAATTGTCTTCACTTCAAAGGTGCGAACAGAAGTGATCTGCAATCAGAGTTGACATTAAAAGGAGGAAAATGTCATCTATGCTGCACCATTTCTGTGAAAAAGCCGGACACAAAGTAGCAGAATGCCGAAGAAAACCGCAACAAGAGGGCGAAGCGAAATCCCAACGAGAGAAGTATCGTTTTACTAGCTTCAAATGACGTCTCAATAAAATGAAAGAGTGTAAACGAATGCTTTGTGGCTAAGCCAACAGGGAAGATGATTCAACGAGGTGAGATCTATCCAATTTACTTTGATTCTGGTGTTGAATGCTCTTTATTAACAGAACGAATTGGTAAGAGAGAGAGAAACTCTCAGGCAAACATATTAATAATGTAATCATGTTAAAAGGTTTACGTAATGCAGCTCTATATAGTACGCTGCAGATACTAGCCAATGTCACTATAAACGAAAATGTAATAGAAATTTTATTTTTTTTTTTTACGTAGTACATGATGACAATTTGACAGTGCTAGAATGTTATTGTGACAACAAACACATTCGACATTGTGAATTCTAAGTCTGTAAATAGTTGTTCCGTAACTGAACAAGCAATTAGCATGAAAGATTTCAATACCGAATTAATTGACAATGATAAGGGATGATGTTTTTCAAGTTTTCGATTTTCTGAATGGTCAAGTTGAACGAGTCATGGATACACTCAGAAATCTGTCGAATCGAGCCACAGATCCTGAAAAGATGCACTTGCCGAGGTTCAGCTTGCATTAAATTACTTGGAAATGCTAAAGGAAAAGAGGCTCGATCGATAGGTTTAATTCCACGTGTGGACATATGAAAAGAGGTTGACCTAAACACGCTTATGATAAGCAACGTTTTGATGAAAGTGGCATGTACGAAAAATGTCGAGTAAACAAGAGCAAGGCAACGGTTGAAAAGCTTAAGGTGGGCGATTTTGTGTTATTAAAATGTGAGGTGCGACATCAGACAAAACTAAATCCGAAATTCAAAGGGCCATTCGTGGTAATTGAATTGTTGTGAGCGATATCTTTTGATTTCATTGACGAGTAAAAGGACATTGACGAGTAAAAGGAATGCCAAAGGAATCTGAAATGATTGAAGCAGATGATTACGGTGAAAAAGACCTAGATCATCAGTCGATTGAAGAGGATGATTACGGTGAAAAAGACGTAGATCATCAGTCGATTAAAGAGGATGATTACGGTGAAAAAGACGTAGATCATCAGTCGATCTCTACCACCTAGGGTGGAGAGAACATCATGCATGGGGACTAGATCCATGCAGCAATTGTCATGTCAGCAATGAATGAAATTGGCTGTAAGGGATGTTTGATCTGGTGATAGATCAAGGCACATGAGGTGCATAGCGTCGCAGAATGGCAGCAAGATACCGAGAACTGTGTACTAATAAAAGTGTGAGCCAAATGGTTGGGTTTGCGCTAAAGAGTACGAGCTACTAAGTAACAAAGTATTGATATCCTGCCAAACTGACATTTGATGACTTAAGATGATGAGTTATTCGTCCAGGAGGGACGATGGTTATCCGTCTTTGAGAGACGATGAGTTATCCGTCTTTGAGAGACGATGGTTATCCGTCATTGAGAGACGATGAGTTATCCCTCTTTGAGAGACGATGGTTATCCGTCATTGAGAGACGATGAGTTATCCTTCTTTGAGAGACGATAAGTTATCCGTCTTTGAGAGACGATGTGTTATCCGTAATATATAATAAATTTACCACACTCTCAAAATAGATACGGAGAGTTGTATCAGGGCCATAAAGTCTTAAACTTCCTTGTTTGGTTCACCAACACGCATTATAGCTGATCAGGGTAGATGTTTTTCTAGCGCGCAGCTGGCAGGATTTTGATGTTCAAAAACCATAAAACTTCATTTAATCGCGACTGGGGTAAGTCGTGCTAATGGAAAAGTTGAGCGCGTTATGAGCACGCTCAAGAACCTATTAACTGCAGTCGAATTAAGCCAAATGCCCTGGCAAGATGCTCTCGGCGAGGTGCAGCTAGCTTTAAACTGCACAACAAATCGGGCAACTGAGGCCAGTCCCTTAGAAATGTTAATAGGGAAAGAAGGTCGACCTCTTGGATTAGTTCCTCCATTGGACACAGAATTGGAAGTAGACTTAGACTCCACACGGGCTCGAGCAAGTAGCAGTATGAAATCTTTAGCCTTTTACAACAAAAATCGATTTGATAAGTCCAAGGCCGCCGTTGTAAGACACAGTGTCAAGGGTCCATTTTTGGTAGTTAAAGTCCTAAACGGTGACAGATACATGTTAAAGTCGTTATCGAGTAAACGATTATATAAATACTGTCACGAGGACACAAGAAAACTTCCAGAGGGAAATGTGCCCCATGAGCTGGACATTGATGATGAAGATCCAGGCCCGTCAAATGGTCTGATAGAAGCTGAGAGTGAACCGTCCAAGTGAGACGATGGTGAGCCGTCCAAGTGAGACGAAGGTTATCCGTCCAAGTGAGACGATGGTGAGGCGTCCAAGTGAGATGAAGGTTATCCGTCCAAGAAATGTTTAACTGAATATATTATCCGATGGTTTTCCGTCTAAGAGAGACGATTGTTAATGGTTATCCGTTTAAGAGAAATGATGATTATTGGTTGGATATCCGTCTAAAAGAGACGATGAATTAATTTTTGAAGTTAATGTTTGGCATATTACACGAGGATGCGTCAAGGTCAGGATGGCCGTGTCGAAGCAAACTATGTTGCTGCATACTGTATGTGATTGTTCCTGCGTATTGCACGTACGCGCGGTGTGTGTATTGCTGTGTATGAGAATTCTGGTTATTACCAGAATTCCTAATTTCATCATACTAAGAAATATTGCATCAGCCACTAATTGCGCTCTGATTGGTCCTTTGCATTTTGTCGCTTTAAGAAGTTCCGTTAAAGCGCGACGACAGCGCTAAAACGCTATAAGCGATAAGTATTTTACACCATTGTACCTCCCAATAGATATTTAAAGCATGTATCTTGTAATATTAATCAAAAAAAAAAAATAAATAAATAAATAAATAAGTAGTCATCTTGGGCCTTTACTTTTTACATTATTTATCAATGACCTTCCCAGCTGTATTTCTTATTCAAAGATTTTCATGTATGCTGATGACGTAAAACTTTGCCTTTCTTATTCTAACGCAATCAATCATCAATGCTTACAAGATGATCTTAATTCCTTCCAACTTTGGTGCTTGGCCAATAGGTTGCGTTTAAACTGTTCTAAATGTATGACAATGACCTTCTGTCGTACTACTCCATACATTGCGAATTATTCAATTAATAGCGATTCTTTACAACGCATTTTTTCTGTCAAAGATCTAGGTGTACTCTTCGATTCAAAACTTCGCTTCAATACTCATATCTCAACCATTATAAATGAAGCCAAAAGTGTTCTTGGCTTCATTAAACGTTGGGCGAAAGAGTTCAATGATCCTTTTGTAACTAAACTCCTTTATGTTTCATTGGTACGACCTATTTTAGAATACTGTTCAATTATATGGTCTCCACAGCATAAAGTGTACCAGGATCGTATTGAATCGGTCCAAAAACAGTTTATTCTCTTTGCTCTAAGAAATCTAAACTGGGATCCGAATCTCCGTCTACCGTCTTATCATAGTCGTCTCCTTCTTATGGATCTTCCTTCATTAAAAAACCGTAGAACAATCCTTGGGATTACTTTTCTTCATAATTTAATTGAAGGTAATATTGATTCGTCCTTCTTGTTAATGAAACTTCATTTTTCGGTCCCTTCAAGAACAACTAGACACTTTCGCCCTTTGCATTTACCTCTGCTCACATCGGATTACTCGTTGCACAGTGCTTTTCACGTATTATGCGTGAATTATAATAAATTTTATCACGTTTTTTCCTCTGAACTCTCTCTTCCTCTAATCAAATCTTTGCTTTCAGCTTATCTTAGGGATATCACTCAATCGTGATAATGGAAATTTTATTTTTTATTACATATTTATATTATATATTTATAATTTTACTCTTAATTTTCCTGTATTGCCTCTTTCTTAAATTTCTTTATTTCAATAATATCACTAACCACATCGGGCTGTGAATTGGGGCATAGCTGGCCGGACTGGCAAATAAAATACCCCCAACGGGTTGGTGATATTTCGAAATTGTTTATCTGTTTGTTTTAGGCTTTAAACAAAGTTGTTTAGTTTATACTTAAGTTGACTCTCGACTTGTCAATTATATTTTTGATAATAAATAAATAAATTAATAAAATAAAATAAATACATAAACGTGAGACACCAATTCACGAGCAACTATCAATATGACACAATCAACTTTACCAAAGCTTTACCTTGACTCGCAGGCTCGCCTCTTAAGGAGAGGGAAGTGACATAATCATACCGATCATGTCCACAATATCCATAGAGATTCTCATGTCAATATTATTAATGTAACAGCAACTTTGGTCACTCATAAGTAAACATTAGATTCCAGCAACATGCATCACAAAAAAGTTGCAAACATCCTGATATTCAATAGACACACATAAGTTAGCCTTAAGTTCAAAACTGGAATTGATTGGATTTTTAAATCCAGAATAAACTAGATGTCCAAACAGTAAATACTCGGAATCACAATACACAAGCAATGTCAAAATTCTGAGAATGACGCGGCCGACTGTCGCCAAAAATTACAGTTGCATCGACGCGTCATGTTGGTGATGCGTAGTTTCAATAGCATATAAAATAAGCCTATGATGAATTTGTCTTCAGTATTAAGTTAATAGTGAATAATATATACACTTGCTCACATATCTCTGCGTACACCCAAAGAAATTTTTGTATTTCAAGTTTGAGCATTAATATAAACATTAATATAAACAATATAAACAACAGTATAAACAAGAAATCGAATTTTTTTTTTCTTTTTGTATTTGTTTCTTTAATTATTAAACTTAAGATATAAATTAATTTCCTAATAGCCGCTAACATTCTCCGTTACTTTTATATGTATGTACATATGTAGCAAGCAATACATACACACACACACACGCACGCACAAGAACACACACAGCCGCAGGCACAAGCACACAATCTGCTAACTGTGCATTATGACTCATCAGCTTCGCTGCTGCTGCAAGAGGCCGATAATATGAGATATTAAATGTTTAATAACTTTTTTTCAAGCAGAACGATTTTGATCAAATTGGATTTTGAATCAAATTTGGCGTGATCATGACATTCATAAGTGTGTATGTGCTAAAGCACAAGTCTCTAGTGCTTCAAATACGTGATTTAGCAATTTGAGGCGAAGGGGCAATTTGAGGGCGTGGCATCCAAAATTAAACAAAAACCGAAATTGCAGAAGGCTCAAATAACACTAAATGCAAAAATTGAAGACTCTAGCTAGAAAGATGAATTAAATAGAATTTTATAACTAAATGAAGATATCGGTTTTTAATCGATAACATTAAAACGATTATAGTTATCGAATATTTGAAACAAACTCGATTGAATCGTACTATACACGAACTTCCAAAAAATGACATGGCATGGCAGACCCCACAAAGTATATATATTCTTGATCAGGGAGAGAATCCAAGTCGATTTAGCCCTGTCCGTCTGTCTGTCTGTCTGTCTGTCCGTCTGTCCGTCTGTCCGTATGTATGAACGCGTCGTTCTCAGAACCTACAAGAGCTAGAGACTTGAAATTATTTATGTAGGTTCCTGTATATCACGAAAAGATCGAGTTTGTTTCAGAAATTCGATAACTGTTATTTTGTTATCGAAAATCTAAATTCAGCTAAAAAATTCTATCTAATTCATCTTTCTAGCTAGAGTCCTCAAATTTTACGTTTAGTGTTATTTGTGCTGTACACAACTTCGGTTTTTGTTAAATTTTGGATGCCACGCCCCCTTCGCCTCAAATTTGTAACTCCCGTATATCAAATACTAGAGACTTGTGCTTTGGCACATACATACATATGGATGACATGATTACGCCCAACAAGTTTGATCAAAATCGTTGCTCTAGAAAAAAACTTATTAAACATTTAATTTCCCATAGCATTGCCATGCAAAGCTGCCAAAGAACAGCTGACGCACCGACTTGCGCTTGTGTGTGCTTGCGCCTGTATGTGTGTATGTGTTGCTTGTAATGAACATATATATACTTATGTATATTAAAGAAACGTAGATTCCTTGGAATTGCGGTTCTTCGCAGGGTTCAGGTATACCCTAGTCGAGCGGTCTCGACTAGAGTTTTCTTACTTGTTTTGCTATGTGTTTGTTTTAACAGTTTTATCATGCTCAACCCTCTAACGCTCAAAAGTGTCTTGAGACACTTATTTTATTATTAAATTTAAAAAAAAGGGAGCTTTTTTGTCATTCAAATATTTCTTGATCGTTGATAAAACATTCAAAGTTACTGAGAAAAAAGCTTTAGAAGCTCTCCAGTGCTTTTAACGGTACTTTTTATTTTCATAAACACAAAATATATGTTTTTTCGCGCGTCTAAATTGATCTGCTGCATGTGCTGTTGTGCAAAATTATTTTACAAAATCTGTGAAAGCAATCCATTTAAAATAATTTTTTATTGGAAGGTATGTTCATTTACAATTAAAAGTAGTTTACAAAAATAAAAATAAATAAAAAATGTGCGTTGTAGCGTAAAAACAGTGATAAGTGTCTTGAGACACTTTTGGGGCTGCAAGCAATTTTTTTACCAGCAGATATTTCACAACTGCTTGCAATTCTGTGTGTAAACTTATTCATACTACGGATTTTTTACTAGAAACTGACATATTAACCATATAAAGATGGCAAACCGGGTACGATTCAAATTATCCGATTTAACTGATGAACAGTTGTTGAAATTGTTTGAGAGTGTCCCTTCCGATGCAGAGTTATCCGAGTCAAGTGACGACGAGGAAGATGACTTAAATGCGGCAGAAACTCTAATAGCTGTTTTGGAGGATATTAGCACAATATCATTTGCTTGTAATGATGAAGAGAATGTGCCTGATAATGGTCAGTCTGAGCCTATTAGGAAATCCCTGAAAAGACAACGATCGCCACTACCAACTATTGAAGGTATAACATGCGTGGCTTTGCCATCTTCTGGTGGCTTTACTGGTGCTGGTAAGACAGCAACATTGCGATATATTACTTTATATTTTTGTGATTAGTTAATTAATGTCTTTTAGGTATTGAATCAATAGCAAAGGAGCCGACCGAAATTATGTGGCGACAGCAATTTATGCAATTGCATGTAAACAATGTTGCTTTTCAAGGCGACTCTTCATTGCCGGCTGAAATAATGAATCTCAAAACTCCTTCAGAGATATTTCGCTTATTGTCAAACAAACTCGATCGAATCGTGCTATACATAAACTTCCAAACAAATTTGAAGTCTCTAGCTCTTATATCTTCTGAGATCGACGCGTTCAAACATACGGACAGACGGACAGACAGACAGACGGACAGGGCTAAATCGTCTCGGCTTCTCTCCCTGATCAAGAATATATATACTTTATGGGGTCTGCCACGCCTCCTTCTGTCTTCATATAATTATAACGAGGTATTTGATTTTGTTTTAGCCGACGAAGAAGAATAAAATTCAATTAAATTTGAGACTTGTGAAAGTGATGTTTTTTTCAGTGGTTTCTGGAGGAGAAGTGTGAAGGCGTGGCCCAAATCAAACAAGTAAGAAAACTCTAGTCGTGTCATCCATATGTATGTACGTGCCACAGCACAAGTCTCTAGTATTTGAAATACTGGACTTAAAAATTTGAGGCGAAGGGGGCGTGGCATCCAAAATTTAACAAAAACCGAAATTGCGTAAGACCCAAATAATTTAGTTTTATTTGCAAAATTTGAAGACTTTTATACCTAAATTAAATATCGGTTTTTAATCGATAACATTAAAACGATAATAGTTATCGATTTTTTTAACAAACTCGATCTTTTCGTGCTATACTGGAACCTACATAAAAAATTATAAGTCTCTAGCTCTTATAGGTTCTGAGAACGACGCGTTCATACATACGGACAGACGGACGGACGGACGGACAGACGGACATGGCTATATCAACACGGCTTCTCTCCCTGATCAAGAATATTAATACTTAATGGGGTCTGCCACGCCTCCTTCTGCCTGTTACATACATTTCAACAAAAACATTATACCACGATTTCCCATTTTCAATGGGTTCAGGGTATAAAAATAAACAAGTAAGAAAACTCTAGTCGGGCGGCCCGACTAAGAGATCCTCTGAACCCCGTGCTATCTGCGTTTCTAAAAATAGTGCATAATTAGCATTTAGTATAAACGCACACAAGATTAAATTCAATTCATTTTCAATTGTTTGGCCAATAGCGCCATCTATGTTTTGATAGAATAGCGCCATCCATGTAGAATTCAAAATCAACAAAGTGATGCTCTTAGAAATTCAGATCTAAGCTATTCAATACCACATTCAACTCAACCACAGAAACGTCAACGTGAAAGCGCAAGTGGCCATCAGAAGATGGAAATTGACGAATATCATCATGTTGAAATGCCTTGATCAATACTATGATCAAAATTATGAATGTCAAAATTATAGTGAAGAACAATATGACAAATCCGACCAACAGTCTTCTAACCAATCACAGCAACAACCAGTTTAAGAAAGTGCTGAAAATTTTCATTTATCAGCCTCCCCACACACACCAACATTTTACCATAAAATTTAATAACAAACTCTGTCGCTGTCTAATAGATACAGGTAGTTCAACAAATATAATGAGTCATAATATCTTTCACCTACCTACAACATTAAAACCTACAACTGTCCAAGGATTACATGGAATGGTAAATTTGAACAAAGTAATCACTGTTAATTCTAATGAGCTTTTCCCAATAGAACAAATTTTTTACATACAACCATTTTCACCTAAATATGACATACTATTTGGACGCAATTCTCTCAAGGCTACTAATTGATTATTCTGCTGATAAAGTTATAATAAATAAATAGATGTTTTCACACCAAATTGATTCTCTCGACCATAATAAAATTTATAAAATTACTTCAGAGGTTATGTACTCCTTTGAAAACCCAATTGATGAAAAGCCTCAGTATCGACTCGACCACTTTAATAAAGAAGAAAAATCAGATCTCCTTAAGCTTTTAAAACAATTCATTGAGATTCAGTATCGCGAAGGTCAAATACTAGGCTTTACTAATCAAACTAAGCATCGAATTGAAACAATTCATAATAGTCCTGTTTACAAAAGCCCTAAGTAATTCGCCTTATTGCAGCCCCTTATGGGCTGTGCCCAAAAACTAGATGCCTTAGGGAACCAAAAATATCGAGTTGTCGTCGATTATCGCGGATGAAATGAAATTACCATAAATGATAAATTCCCGATTCCCAATATTAATGACACTCTAAGCAAGTTAGGGAACTGTCAGTATATTACGACAATCGACCTTGCAAACGGTTTCCACCAGATAGAAATGGATAAAAATTCCATCACAAAAACGGCATTTTCTACAAAAAATGGACATTGGATTGAAAAACGCACCAGCAACTTTTCAGCGTTGCATGAACAACGTTTTAAAAGAATTAATAAATAATTGTAGCTTAGTTTATCTTGACGATGTCATTGTATTTTCGACATCTTTATCTGAACACTTGGATTCATTGAAAAAGGTGTTTAGCAAATTGCGAGAAGCAAATTTAAAACTGCAGTTGAACAAGTGTGAATTTCTAAAAAGGGAAACAGAGTTTCTAGGTCATATTAAAAGCCCAAATGGCATCAAGCCAAATGAAGATAAAATTAAAGCAATTTGAAGTTTTCCTCTTCCCAAAAGAAATCAAATCGTTCATACTTTAGGAAATTTATCCCCAATTTCGCTCAAGTTGCTAAACCTATTACCAATTGCCTTAAAAAGGGAAATAAAATTGATTTAAAGAATGAAGCATATCTCGAGGCTTATGAAAAATTAAAAATTCTAATTTCAAGCGATCCCATACTTATTTGCCCCGATTTCAATAAATTGTTTCAGGTCACAACTGATGCTAGTAATGTAGCAATAGGCGCCGTTTTATCACAAGAAGGTAAAGCAATTTGTTTCGCCAGCCGAACACTAAACGATCATGAACAAAATTACAGCACTATTGAAAGAGAATTATTTATTAGCAATTATTTGGGCAACGATATATTTCCGCCCCTACTTATATGGTAGAACTTTTGAAATCTTAAGCGACCATAAGCCTTTGGTTTGGCTCCATTCAATAAAAGACCCTAATATGAAATTTCAGAGGTGGAAAATTCGGCTATCAGAATACGATTTTACAATAAAATATATCCAAGGAAAACAAATTTTGTAGCCGACGCGCTTTCACGAATTCAAATTCCAATAGAAGAAGTGTTGTTGGGAAGCGCATGTGCAACTGTACATAGTGCGAAAGATGATGATTCATTTCTAATTCCTATAACGGAAAAGCCTCTCAATCAACACTCTCGGCAGGTTATCATGGTCAGAAGCGACAATAATAAAGTTAAATTAGAAAATTATTTCAAGAAACAAAAAATTACAATCAATTATAAAGACATAACTTCCGAGTCCGCAAAACTAATATTAATACAGCACTCTTGCGCAAAATCCAGTGCACTCTACATTGAGAGTGATCCCGACTTTCTCATTATCCAAAAAGCTTACAAGGACATAGTTTCTAACAAAACAACTTTTATCGTAAGAGCATTGCTCTATTTAAAAGATATACAAAGTTACAGTGAATTTAAAGAGCTTATATTAAAAGAACATATTAAACTTCTCCACCCTGGCTAGAAAAAATTTTAAGCCTTTTCAAAGAAAGCTATTATTTCCCAAATTCTGGTAAATTAATACAAAATATTATTATCAATGCGAAGTTTGCCAATTAACGAAAACAGAACACAGAAATACTAACGCCCCGTTTGAATTAACGCCGGAAATATCCAACCCTCGAGAAATCTATATGATCGACTTCTATATCGCTGAGAATAAGTCCTATCTAACATGTATTGATCTTTACTCTAAATTTGTTATGTTAGTACAAGTGAAAAGCCGTGACTGGCTTGAAGCTAAACGTGCACTCCTACAAGTATTTACTCAAATGGGCAAACCGATAACACTTAAATCAGATAGAGACTCAGCATTCGCAAGTAACGCAATTAAACTATGGTTGACTTCAGAGGAGGTTAAATTAGAGTTAGCATCAACGAAGACAGGTGTTGCGGACATTGAACGATTTCACAAAACATTAAATGAGCGGATTAGAGTAATAAACACTGATACCTATGTTGAAGAAAATCAAATGAAAATTGAAACTATCCTATTCATTTATAACCATAAAACCAAACACAATAGGAAGAACACCAGCCGATTTGTTTATTTTTGCAGGTACCCCTGCATACAGTAACCAAATTTTAAAAACACAAAGAATTAATAGATTTAATGAAAGTAGAAAACCATTTGAAGTGAATACAAACCATAAAAAAACACCAATATGAAAGGCAAACTTCAAAACCTATACAAGAAAACTGCTAAAATTAGAGCTGTCAATGAGAAACATTTCAGCGAACTAAACGAAGGAAGAATGTTTATATATCACAAAAATCAATTTATGAGAATGAAAGTCATTTACTAACTATCACACCAGGCCTCCCGAACTTATTCACAACAGTAGCAGTAAACCCTAACTATCCTCAAAAAAAAAAAAAAAACAAGTAAGAGTGCTCTAGTCGAGACTGCTCGAGAAAGAGATCCCCTGAACCCTGCGAAGAACTGCGATTCCTAAGAGCCGCTAACATTCTCCGTTACTTTTATATGTATGTACATATGTAGCAAGCAATACATACACACACACAGACGCACGCACAAGAACACACACACAGACGCACGCACCAACACACAATCTGCTAACTGTGCATTATGACTCATCAGCTTCGCTGCTGCTGCAAGACGCCGATAATATGAGATATTAAATGTTTAATAACTTTTTTCTAGTCGAACGATTATCAAATTTGTGGGGCGTGATCATGACGTTCATATGTGTGTATGTGCCAAAGCACAAGTCTCAAGTACTTGATATACGTGATTTAGCAATTTGAGGCGAAGGGGCAATTAGAGGGCGTGGCATCCAAAATTTAACAAAAACCGAAATTGCAGAAGGCTCAAATAACACTAAATGCAAAATTTGAAGACTCTAGCTAGAAAGATGAATTAAATAGAATTTTATAACTAAATGAAGATATCGGTTTTTAATCGATAACATTAAAACGATTATAGTTATCGAATATTTGAAACAAACTCGATTGAATCGTACTATACACGAACTTCCAAAAAAATTTGAAGTCTCTAGCTCTTATGTATATCTTCTGAGATCGACGCGTTCAAACATACGGACAGACGGACAGACGGACAGACAGACAGACGGACAGGGCTAAATCGACTCGGCTTCTCTCCTGATCAAGAATATATATTCTTTGTGGGGTCTGCCACGCCTCCTTCTGCCTGTTACATACATTTTCACAAAACCATTATACCCTTTTTTCCCATTTTCAATGGGTTCAGGGTATAAAAAATCTCACAAAACAAATAACACCCTGCCATCGATACATAAAAAAAAAAAATAAAAAAAACTAAAATAATAAATAAAATAATAATAATAATAAAATTAGGAAAAAAAAGTATTGATCTATTTTATCGATAAAAAAAAAATTGGAAAAATTTCATAGAACATTATCGAATTAAAATTTTTATCAAATTATTATATTTTGAAGTTATTATAAAAAAAGAATTGTTGAAATTAAGTCAACTTAATTGTTAAATAATTCAATTATCAAATAATCATGTAAACCGCCTGAGGACAGACTACTTTCTTAAGGTTGAATGAGTTACATATTCATAGCATCAATTGTAGAGTAGCATGCTAAGAGTATGCAATTACTCCAAAGAGAAAGCTTTAGTCTCTCTGCAGATAACCTTTCTATGTTCAACGGCGTAAAAGAGGTAGCGGCAGAATCACACCACGCTGAGCTTTAAAACGGTGTAATCAGGCCACCCTAAGCTTTGCAACGGCAAAGTCAGGCGATGCGTGAGCTTAATCGCTGCTTGCTTTGAACTCTCATTAATTGTAAGATATTGAAGACAATGTTAGATCAGTCAGCGTTCAGCAACATCTATGGTTGTCCCTCTCACATTGACAATTGGCAACACAGACTCTTCTCAACACTATATATATATATATATATATATATATATATATATATATATATATATAAAGAGTCTGTGTTGCCAATTGTCAATGTGAGAGGGACAACCATAGAATCCGCTCATTTAATGTTTTGTGAAATCGTTCAATGTCCGCAACACCTGTCTTCGTTGATGCTAACTCTAATTTAACCTCCTCTGAAGTCAACCATAGTTTAATTGCGTTACTTGCGAATGCTGAGTCTCTATCTGATTTAAGTGTTATCGGTTTGCCCATTTGAGTAAATACTTGTAGGAGTGCACGTTTAGCTTCAAGCCAGTCACGGCTTTTCACTTGTACTAACATAACAAATTTAGAGTAAAGATCAATACATGTTAGATAGGACTTATTCTCAGCGATATAGAAGTCGATCATATAGATTTCTCGAGGGTTGGATATTTCCGGCGTTAATTCAAACGGGGCGTTAGTATTTCTGTGTTCTGTTTTCGTTAATTGGCAAACTTCGCATTGATAATAATATTTTGTATTAATTTACCAGAATTTGGGAAATAATAGCTTTCTTTGGAAAGGCTTAAAATTTTTCTATGCCAGGGTGGAGAAGTTTAATATGTTCTTTTAATATAAGCTCTTTAAATTCACTGTAACTTTGTATATCTTTTAAATAGAGCAATGCTCTTACGATAAAAGTTGTTTTGTTAGAAACTATGTCCTTGTAAGCTTTTTGGATAATGAGAAAGTCGGGATCACTCTCAATGTAGAGTGCACTGGATTTTGCGCAAGAGTGCTGTATTAATATTAGTTTTGCGGACTCGGAAGTTATGTCTTTATAATTGATTGTAATTTTTTGTTTCTTGAAATAATTTTCTAATTTAACTTTATTATTGTCGCTTCTGACCATGATAACCTGCCGAGAGTGTTGATTGAGAGGCTTTTCCGTTATAGGAATTAGAAATGAATCATCATCTTTCGCACTATGTACAGTTGCACATGCGCTTCCCAACATCACTTCTTCTATTGGAATTTGAATTCGTGAAAGCGCGTCGGCTACAAAATTTGCTTTTCCTTGGATATATTTTATTGTAAAATCGTATTCTGATAGCCGAATTTTCCACCTCTGAAATTTCATATTAGGGTCTTTTATTGAATGGAGCCAAACCAAAGGCTTATGGTCGCTTAAGATTTCAAAAGTTCTACCATATAAGTAGGGGCGGAAATATATCGTTGCCCAAATAATTGCTAATAAATAATTCTCTTTCAATAGTGCTGTAATTTTGTTCATGATCGTTTAGTGTTCGGCTGGCGAAACAAATTGCTTTACCTTCTTGTGATAAAACGGCGCCTATTGCTACATTACTAGCATCAGTTGTGACCTGAAACAATTTATTGAAATCGGGGCAAATAAGTATGGGATCGCTTGAAATTAGAATTTTTAATTTTTCATAAGCCTCGAGATATGCTTCATTCTTTAAATCAATTTTATTTCCCTTTTTAAGGCAATTGGTAATAGGTTTAGCAACTTGAGCGAAATTGGGGATAAATTTCCTAAAGTATGAACGATTTGATTTCTTTTGGGAAGAGGAAAACTTCAAATTGCTTTAATTTTATCTTCATTTGGCTTGATGCCATTTGGGCTTTTAATATGACCTAGAAACTCTGTTTCCCTTTTTAGAAATTCACACTTGTTCAACTGCAGTTTTAAATTTGCTTCTCGCAATTTGCTAAACACCTTTTTCAATGAATCCAAGTGTTCAGATAAAGATGTCGAAAATACAATGACATCGTCAAGATAAACTAAGCTACAATTATTTATTAATTCTTTTAAAACGTTGTTCATGCAACGCTGAAAAGTTGCTGGTGCGTTTTTCAATCCAATGTCCATTTTTTGTAGAAAATGCCGTTTTTGTGATGGAATTTTTATCCATTTCTATCTGGTGGAAACCGTTTGCAAGGTCGATTGTCGTAATATACTGACAGTTCCCTAACTTGCTTAGAGTGTCATTAATATTGGGAATCGGGAATTTATCATTTATGGTAATTTCATTTCATCCGCGATAATCGACGACAACTCGATATTTTTGGTTCCCTAAGGCATCTAGTTTTTTGGGCACAGCCCATAAGGGGCTGCAATAAGGCGAATTACTTAGGGCTTTTGTAAACAGGACTATTATGAATTGTTTCAATTCGATGCTTAGTTTGATTAGTAAAGCCTAGTATTTGACCTTCGCGATACTGAATCTCAATGAATTGTTTTAAAAGCTTAAGGAGATCTGATTTTTCTTCTTTATTAAAGTGGTCGAGTCGATACTGAGGCTTTTCATCAATTGGGTTTTTCAAAGGAGTACATAACCTCTGAAGTAATTTTATAAATTTTATTATGGTCGAGAGAATCAATTTGGTGTGAAAACATCTATTTATTTATTATAACTTTATCAGCAGAATAATCAATTAGTAGCCTTGAGAGAATTGCGTCCAAATAGTATGTCATATTTAGGTGAAAATGGTTGTATGTAAAAAATTTGTTCTATTGGGAAAAGCTCATTAGAATTAACAGTGATTACTTTGTTCAAATTTACCATTCCATGTAATCCTTGGACAGTTGTAGGTTTTAATGTTGTAGGTAGGTGAAAGATATTATGACTCATTATATTTGTTGAACTACCTGTATCTATTAGACAGCGACAGAGTTTGTTATTAAATTTTATGGTAAAATGTTGGTGTGTGGGGAGGCTGATAAATGAAAATTTTCAGCACTTTCTTAAACTGGTTGTTGCTGTGATTGGTTAGAAGACTGTTGGTCGGATTTGTCATATTGTTCTTCACTATAATTTTGACATTCATAATTTTGATCATAGTATTGATCAAGGCATTTCAACATGATGATATTCGTCAATTTCCATCTTCTGATGGCCACTTGCGCTTGTTGCCAATTGTCAATGTGAGAGGGACAAACCATAGATATATATATATATATATATATATATATATATATATATATATATATATATATATATATATATATATATATATATATATATATATATATATATATATATATATATATATATATATATGTCGGAAATTTAGAATGGTAATCGTTTAGTTTTGGAGAGGAACTCAATAGTGTTGAGAAGAGTCTGTGTTGCCAATTGTCAATGTGAGAGGGACAACCATAGATGTTGCTGAACGTAGTCCCGTGGGTCTTTGAGTTCACCTTCAGGCCATGATTGCTTTTTTTAGTTCTCTTTTGTTCGAGACTCCATTTCTAGTCGTTTATCGACCTCCTTGAAACTCCGACCATTTGGCTCTCACTTTTATCAATACACAGTTCTCGGGCTCTTGCCCCCATTCTGCGACGCTATGCACCTCATGTGCCTTAGAATCCATTTTTGAAGCTTCTGGCATTATAACTGTGGGAGATACTAGCGGATATTACTTGCCACACCCCTGTGGGCGTAGATATATCCGCCATAGTTTTTCGATAGTGGCATGTTTACTCGAGTATATATACCAAGTCTCATGTCTCTAGCATCAATAGTGCTCAAAATATAACACAACTAGTAAAATTTTATTCAGATCCGATTTTCAACGCCCCTAGTGAGCGTGGCCATAAAATTTGTTAGGAGATCTTTAAAGGATCGTAACAGTAACCCACGTGCCAAATTTACAGTTTGACACGATTTTCCACGGCCCCAATGGGCGTAGATATATTCGCCATCGCTATTTGATTTTGGGATGTCGACGTGAGTGTTCAGTTAAAATCTCAACTCTCTAGCCCTAGAAGTAGTGTTTCTGAGATGCAGGAAAATTCATTTTCCGATTTGCCACGCCCTAGTGGGCGTATCGGGAAAATCTTGACACTTTATTTCACGAGGGTATACACGAGTATATATTTCAAATTTGAAGCCTCTAGATTCAATAACGTGGAAATGATTTGCGTTCATACGAACAAACGGTCGGACAGCATGACAAAATCGATATACTTTTTAAACTTCGTGAAAAAGTCTAAAAATCCGGAACTATATATTAATATAAAACAAGTAAGAAAGCTCTAGTTGAGACCGCTCGACTCAGAGTTCCCCTGGACCCTGCGAAGAACCGCTATTCCAAGCATTTTTTGTTTCTTTTATGTACACGTGCATATGTACGTTCATTGCAAGCAAAACATACACACACACGCACAGGCGCACACACACACAAACGCCAGTCGGTGCATCAGCTGTTCTTTGGCTGCTGTTTGCATGGCAATGCTATGGGAAATTAAATGCTTAATAACTTTTTTTCTAGACGAACGATTTTGATCAAATGTGTTGGGCGTGATCATGTCATCCATATGTATGTATGTGCCAAAGCACAAGTCTCTAGTATTTAACAAAAACCGAAATTGTGTAAGGCTTACATTACACTAAATGCAAAATTTGAAAACTCTAGCTAGAAAGATGAATTATATAGAATTATATAACTGAGCATCGGTTTAGCTTTTAAGCGATAACATTAAAATTAAGATAGTTATCGATTTTTTTTAACAAACTCGATCTTTTCGTGCTAAACAGGAACCTACATAAAAAATTTCAAGTCTCTAGCTCTTATAGGTTCTGAGAACGACGCGTTCATACATACGGACAGACGGACATGGCTATATCAACTCGGCTTGTCATTCTGATCAAGATTATATTTACTTTATGGGGTCTGCCACGCCTCCTTCTGCCTGTTACGTACATACGTCTTTCAACAAAAACATGATACCCTGAATTCCCATTTTCAATGAGTTCAGGGTATAAAACATTATGGCAGGTATATCTCAGCCCATCGGTGCCGTGGCAATTCAGGTCAAACCGTACGTTCTACAGTTTTAAAGCCTAAGTTTGGCACGTGGGTTACTGTTACGATCCTAAAAAGATTACTCAAAAAATTGTATGACCTACTAGGGGCGTGGCAAATCGGATCTTAATATATAGTGATTTTACTAATTCTGTTATAGTTTGAGCATTTTTGATGATTGAGACTTGAGACTTCGTGTATATATATTCGGGTTAACATCCTAAAATCGAAAAGTTATGGCGGGTATATCTACGCCCACAGGGGGCGTGTCAACTAATATCAGTATCTCAGAAACACTACTTCTAGAAGGGCTAGAGAGTTGGGATTTTAACTGAACACTCATGTCGACATCCCAAAATCAAAAAGCTATGGCGGATATATCTACGCCCCTTGGGGGCGTGGCAAATCGGGTCAAACTGTATCTTCTACAGTTTTAAAGCTAGAACGCCCAAATTTGGCACGTGGGTTACTGTTACGATCCTATAAAGACCGCCAAAAAATTGTTACGGCCACGCCTACTAGGGGCGTGGCAAATCGGATCTGAATTTTACTAGTTTCGTTATATTTTGAGCACTATTGATGCTAGAGACTTGAGACTTGACATATATACTCAAGTTAACATCCCACAATCGAAAAGGTATGGCGGATATATCTACGCCTTCAGGGGCGTAGCAACTAATATCAGCTTATATCTCCCACAGTTTTAGTGCTAGAAGCTTCAAAATTGGATGCTAAGTTACTGGGGGTCTCGTCTATCGATTCCCCAAAAATTATTGTTTCGCACCAAAATGGGCGCGTCTTACAAAAAAATACCCTGTAATTTTCGCATTTTTTGAAAAATTTACAGTTAAATTCCTGAACACCCACTCTATGAACATGCCAAATTATTTGTCTACGGCCACTGAGGCTTGGCAAATCAAAACTGAACAAGTAGGAACGTTGCAGTCGGACGCAACCGACAGCGAAATACTATTTCACGACCCAGCAGCCCACAGGGGCATTTATCACATTATATTTTTTTTAAATTAACCTTAAATCCCCACTGTCGCCGCTCAAATTATCTGCCGATTAAAATTTTCATTGGAGGTGGCCAGACAGTTTCAATTAGGATCGAAGCTTAGAACCCTTACCTTATCAAAAACACGCACCTTAATCGAGAGAGATGGCATCTCTCAAAATAAGAGAGGTGGCAACTTTGAAAATGAGAGAGGTGGCAACTCTGAAAATGTGATAAGTTCGTTGGCGAGCGTAGAGGTGTGGGCTCGAACACCGGTGCGGTCATATTGATATTTTTGTTATATTTTCTTTATTTAGTTATTTTGTAGTAATAAAATATTCTTTTCAAACATATATATAATAACGTTTTATTAACGGAGGTTGCTCTTAAAAAAAAATATTATTTATTTGATTAAAAGAACTTATCCTACGGAGTACATGTGAATTCGAATTGAATCTTAAGACTGATTATTCTACTTGCTGCATAAGTTTAGAAAGCATTGGCTTCAAGCTTTTTACTGATTGGACTTTGATCTATTGAGCTTTTGGCTCTTTGAAATTAACTCTTTTATAAACAAAATGATCGCTCTCTTAAGGAGGGTAAAATTTAGGGAGCTGTGTGCCTTGGTTTGTGCTACGTTAGCATTTTCAACCCCAATGGTGGGAACATCGATTCTAACTTTTTGTTTATAATATGCAAGCTGGAGTTGATGTTGTCACCATTGATAGGAATTGTTTACAATATTAATTGGGGACTGTGAGATTGTTTATACTATGCATGGGGACTGTGAAATTGTTTATATTATAATGTGGGAACGATAAAGTTTAATGTGGGTGGGTCTGTTTCAATTATAATATCTTCAATTTCATTTACAATTGTTTGAGGTTTTAATTCTTCGTTTTTCTTTGGGGTTGATTTTCCTTGTTTCTTAAATTTCAAGATTACATTTCGTGGTAACATTTTGTACTTGTAAATAAGATAAAGTATTATAATTATTACAATAATTGCTAGAATAGTTAATATTATAATTTGAAGTGTACTATGCATTTGTGTATATTCCTGTATAATCTGTTTAGTTTGGATATAATATATTTGTTCTAGCTTGGTTATGTTGTTATTTATATAAAAGGTTTGAGTATAATCTAGTATAGTGTTAGTGATTAAAATTTCGTCAAGTTGAATTGAACAATTTATTGCTTTAATGATATTATTTCCCACGATTAATATTTCTTTATTTAAACAATTTTGATTTAGAATAGTTTTGGGTAAATTCCATGTTAACATTATATTTGGTTTGATATATTTTACTTCATAGTTTTTATGTATTTTTGAATATCTACATTCCGTTTGCTCCTGATTTAATATTCCTATCAGACATTGATTCATAATTAAGTTTTTTGTGTTTGCAATGAAAGATTTATTATTTAGTAAAAAGTATTTGTCATGAGTTGTCTCTGTCAGAATATTTCTGTCTTCGTCGGGGTGAGGGACTATTTCGAAAAGTGCTGTACTTTTTATTTCACTAGGAATATGAGAAATTATCAGAATTTCGTTAGTAGTCGTTTTTAACCAAGTTGATGTTTTAATGTTTATTATTTTTTCTGCGTTTATGTGCGATAGTGAATTATATTTTAATAAATTAGGGTTAAAGATACCCAATCTTGTTAACTGCATACCTAATTCAATGTCTTCGATATATTCTGTGAATTCTTGTAGATTGAAAATTAAAATAGCGAGTTTTTGATCTGCTTCATTACTTAGACTTAAATTGTTCATTACTTCTATACCTTTATTGATTGCTTTTATTACTTCGTTTAATTCATTTGCTTGTATACTATTTTCGGCTAAGTTATCTATTTTTGTTTGCAATTCTTCTTTATCTTCCTGATCTAGTGTTCCGAAAAGGTATTTATAAAAGGTGGCCATGAAATTAGCAAGTCCTCTTTTGTTACGTTGAATGATTCTAATTTCGTTCATTTCTCTATTAAGTTTTTCTGTTAAGTATTTGATTTGGGTTAATGTTTCAAATTGTTTAGTTTGTTTTAATAGATTATTATAAGTTGCTTCAGTTTTTGTTAAATTTACTGTTAAATAGTGATGTTCGTATTTAATAGGTATTTTTATTTCGGATGTTCAGGTAACCGTTTTTATACCCTGAACCCATTGAAAATGGGAAATCAGGGTATAATGTTTTTGTTGGAAGGCGTTTGTATGTAACAGGCAGAAGGAGGCGTGGCAGACCCCATAAACTATATATATTCTTGATCAGGATGACAAGCCGAGTCGATTTAGCCCTGTCCGTCTGTCTGTCTGTCTGTCCGTCTGTCCGTCTGTCCGTCCGTCCGTCTGTCCGTCTGTCCGTCTGTCCGTCTGTCCGTCTGTCCGTATGTATGAACGCGTCGATCTCAGAACTTACAATAGCTAGAGACTTCAAATCTTTTTTGTAGGTCCCTGTATAGGGCGCGCATATCGAGTTTGTTTCAGAAATTCGATAACTGTTATCATTTTATTGTTATCGATTAAAAACGAAAATCTAAATTCAGCTATAAAATTCTATCTAATTCATCTTTTTTTCTAATCTTCAAATTTTGCATTTAGTGTTATTTGGACCTTACGCAATTTCGGTTTTTGTCAAATTTTGGATGCCACGCCTCCTTCGCCTCAAATTTGTAACTCCCGTATATCAAATACTAGAGACTTGCGCTTTGGCACATACATACATATGGATGACATGATTACGCCCAACAAGTTTGATCAAAATCGTTACTCTAGAAAAAAAGTTATTAAACATTTAATTTCCCATAGCATTGCCATGCAAAGCAGCCAAAGAACAGCAGACGCAACGACTTGCGCTGGGTGTGTGTGTATATTTTGCTTGTAATTAACGTACATATAAGCATGTGTATATAAAAGAAACAAGAGAATGCTTGGAATAGCGGTTCTTCGCAGGGTTCAGGGTATACCCTAGTCGAGCGGTCTCGACTAGAGTTTTCTTACTTGTTTGATTTTATAGAGTTTATTTCTAAATTTTGGCATTTTATTGGTAGTATAATATATGCTAATAGAATTATTATTATAAATGGTGTCAGGTTATGGTGAATTTTCTTCTTGGTTTGATATGTTGTTTGATCTGGAATTATCATATTTACTTTCGTTAGTTATCTTTTTATACCCTGAACCCATTTAAAATGGGAAAATCAGGGTATAATGTTTTTGTTGGAAGGCGTATGTATGTAACAGGCAGAAGGAGGCGTGGCAGACCCCATAAAGTATATATATTCTTGATCAGGGAGCAGAGCTTGCAAATAACAGTTGAGCGTTTTTTCGTCGCGCTCAAAGTCAGAGCAGGAGCGAAAAATAGAAAATATTCCGCTCTCGCTCTGAGCAAGAGCGATTTTTTCATGCCTGAATCCGTCTTCGCATGAGGGTTGTTTTTTGGGTTTTTTGCGTCGATCGTTATTGCTGAGCATCTGTTCGCGAGCGGAAAATTTTTTGTTCGCGAGCTGAGGCTCAGCAAGTGAGCAAATGACCGAAAAAGTCAATGCAAAAGGTCTTTTGGCACTCTTACATTAATTTGCCTTGTTGGAAAAAATTATTTTTTTGGTATTAAGATGTTATTTAACTAGTACTAAACTTATACTGCCTATTGTTAAGTCAAATAACTAATTATACATTTAAATTGTCTGCGCTTATTGAACTTCGCAGTTCATTTAATATGAAATGCAGGGCTAAAAATAAGCTGCTACTTAGAACTACCTGTGCAAGAGCATTTAAATGTGGCAGTTTAAGCTTGATATCATTAAAAAATTAAAATATTTAGTAAATGTAAGATACAAACTTGCGACGCAAGAATATTTTGCGTACTTTGAATAATACCATAGACAAAGTACGTTTGCATCGCACATGAACATGCATCAGTCGCTCAAAGACCTTTTTCTCAATTTTACTCAAGCGTTCGCTCGCGGTCTGACCGCAACAAATGAGAAACGAAAAAAACGGTTGTAGTCCGAGCGCGAGCGAACTAGGCGAAGACCGGGTTTTTTCGGTCGCTCGCGAACATTTTCGTCAAATACTCAGTGAAAACTGTTATTCGAAGACCGCGCAAAATGCTCAACTGTTATTTGCGAGCTCTGTCAGGGAGAGAAGCCCAGTCGATTTAGCCCTGTCCGTCTGTCCGTCCGTCCGTCTGTCCGTCCGTATGTATGAACGCGTTGTTCTCAGAACCTATAAGAGCTAGAGACTTGAAATTTTTATGTAGGTTCCTGTATATCACGAAAAGATCGAGTTTGTTTCAGAAATTCGATAACTGTTATCGTTTTTTTGTTATCGATTAAAAACGAAAATCTAAATTAAGCTATACAATTCGATCTAATTCATCTTTCTAGCTGGAGTCTTCAAATTTTGCATTTAGTGTTATGTAAGCCTTACGCAATTTCGGTTTTTGTTAAATTTTGGATGCCACGCTCCCTTCGCCTCAAATTTGTAACTCCCGTATATCAAATACTAGAGACTTGCGCTTTGGCACATACATACATATGGATGACATGATCACGCCCAACAAGTTTGATCAAAATCGTTCGTCTAGAAAAAAAGTTATTAATCATTTAATTTCCCATAGCAATGCCATGCAAACAGCAGCCAAAGAACAGCTGACGCAACGACTTGCGCTTGTGAGTGCTTGCGCCTGTGTATGTGTGTGTGTAAGTTTTGTTTGTAATGGACATATATATACTTATGTATATTAAAGAAATGGAGATTGCTTGGAATAGCGGTTCTTCCCAGGGTTCAGGGTATACCCTAGTCGAGCGGTCTCGACTAGAGTTTTCTTACTTGTTCTTTTTATACCCTGAACCCATTGAAAATGGGAAAAAAGGGTATAATGGTTTTGTGAAAATGTATGTAACAGGCAAAAGGAGGCGTGGCAGACCCCACAAAGTATATATATTCTTGATCAGGGAGAGAAGCCGAGTCGATTTAGCCCTGTCCGTCTGTCTGTCTGTCCGTCTGTCCGTCTGTCCGTATGTTTGAACGCGTCGATCTCAGAAGATATACATAAGAGCTAGAGACTTCAAATTTTTTTTGGAAGTTCGTGTATAGTACGATTCAATCGAGTTTGTTTCAAATATTCGATAACTATAATCGTTTTAATGTTATCGATTAAAAACCGATATCTTCATTTAGTTATAAAATTCTATTTAATTCATCTTTCTAGCTAGAGTCTTCAAATTTTGCATATAGTGTTATTTGAGCCTTCTGCAATTTCGGTTATTGTTAAATTTTGGATGCCACGCCCTCAAATTGCCCATTCACCTCGAATTGCTAAATCACGTATTTCAAGTACTAGAGACTTGTGCTTTGGCACATACACACATATGAATGTCATGATCACGCCCCACAAATTTGATCAAAATCCAATTTGATCAAAATCGTTCTGCTAGAAAAAAGTTATTAAACATTTAATATCTCATATTATCGGCGTCTTGCAGCAGCAGCGAAGCTGATGAGTCATAATGCACAGTTAGCAGATTGTGTGTTGGTGCGTGCGTCTGTGTGTGTGTATGTATTGCTTGCTACATATGTACATACATATAAAAGTAACGGAGAATGTTAGCGGCTCTTAGGAATCGCAGTTCTTCGCAGGGTTCAGGGGATCTCTTTCTCGAGCAGTCTCGACTAGAGCACTCTTACTTGTTATATTTTGATTTATGTGCTATTTTTCTACCTCTATTATAATGTTTTTCTTCTTCATAATGTTTTTCATCTATTTGTTTTAAATTTCCTGTTTCTTTAAAAGGGTTAGTAGATTTGGTTCTCACTAACGGTGAGTGTCTATACCTAGTGTATACTTCAAAATCTTTTCTATTTTCGTTTAGTTTTCCTATTTTATTTGCTTTGTTTAGTTGTGTATTATAATCTGGCGACTCTGCATATAAAAAGATGTCTGCTGGAGTTCTACCAGTTGTGCTGTGTTTTGTTTTGTTGTTATATGTGTAAAGTATTATGTCAAATCTAGTTAATTTATTTTCAGGGTCTGTTTCACTATTAATAATTCTTAGTTTTTCATTAACTGTTTTATGAAATCTTTCTATATTCCGTTTTTGCTGGTGGTAATGGTAATATTAACATCTTCGGATTTTAACCAAATTTGTAATGCGGAACACATAAAGGCAGAATCTTTATCTGCTTTAATTTCGAATGGTTTTCCCATATCGTTGAATACTTTTAGAAGACCTCTTTTAGCTTCTAACCAATCTCGACTATTGACTTCAATTAAAGTTGCATATTTTGAGTATATGTCTATACAAGATAGAAATTGTTTGTTATCTACTACGTAAAAATCAATAACATATTTTTCTCTTGGATTTTGGATTTCTGGAGTTAATTTCTGCTAACTTTTATTTTTATTTTGAATTAAGTTTTGATAATCTGGGTAGTAATATTTTTCTTTGAATAGTAGAGTTAATTTCTCTATACCTGGATGTAATAAATTTTGATGTGTTTTAATAATTAACTCTTTGAACTCGGAATAGGATTGAAGGTCTACCAGTTTCTTTGTAGATCTCATTACTTTAGTAATGTTATTTGGACTAATTATTTCGACAAAAGCTTTTTGGAAAATTGAGTAATCGGATTCATTATTAAAGTAGATAACGCTTTTCTTTGAACATAAATATTCTTTAATTATTTCTTTTGCACATTCGTTTGTCATTTCAATATAATTGATTGTGATTTGTATTTTATAGAAATAGTGCTTTGCACTAATATTATTTGAATTGTTCGTATAAATTCAATTTGATATTTATAGTAATTTATTGGTCTTTCGGTAACCGAAATGTAATATTGGTTGTCTTCTTCAGCACTGTGTATGGTTGCTGCGGTGGTATCATTAGTTTCTCCTAATAAATTTTCCTCTAATTTAACTCTGGAAAGAGCATCTGCAACATAATCTTCTTTTCCTGGCACATATTTTATTTTATAATCAAACTCATTTAATTTGATTTTCCACCTTTGAAGTTTCATGTTTGGTTCTTTTATGTTATCGAGCCATACGAGTGGTTTATGATCCCTCAAGATCTCGAATTGTCGACCAAATAAATATGATCGGAAGTATTTTGTAGCCCAGACAATGGCTAATAATTCTTTCTCGATTGCAGAGTAATTGATTTCATGTTCATTTTTGTTTTTGGTATTGGAAAATTAATAATTGCTTGAACTTTGTTTGGATTTGGTTTGATACCTTCGGTAGTTATGACATGACCAGAGAATTCAATTTCTTTCTTCATGAATTCACATATGTCTAGTTGTAGTTTCAAGTTTGCTTGGCTGAGTTTATTAAATACTCTTTTTAATGATAATAAGTGCTCTTCCAATGAAGTGGAATATATAATTATATCATCCATGTATACTAAGCAATCTTTATAGATTAAGTCTTCTAATAAATTATTCATACAACGTTGAAAAGTTGCTGGAGCATTTTTCAATCCAAAAGGCATTCGAGTATATTCGTAATGCCCATTTTTGGTCGAAAACGCGGTTTTCGGAATACTTTATGCTTCCATTTGAATCTGATGAAAACCTTTCGCTAAATCAATGGTAGTGAAATATTGACATTTACCTAGTTTATCTAATATATCATCCATGACTGGAATAGGATATTTATCATCAATTGTAATTTCGTTTAAGTTTCTATAATCAATGACTATTCGGAATTTTTGTTTACCGGATGCATCACTCTTCTTTGGCACAATCCAAATTGGTGAGCAGTAAGGTGAATTAGATTTTCGGATTATTCCCTGTTTAATCATTTTCCTTATTTGTTTATCGACTTCTTCGTCGTATGCTTGAGGATATTTATAAGGACGCTTACATATTGCATCTTCATGCTTAGTTTTTATGACATGCTTAATTGTACTAGTAAAAGTCAAATTTTCACTTTCTTTGTACTGAATGTCACTAAACTCGAAGAGAATTTTAGTAAGTTTAGCTTTTTCCTCATCATTCAGATGTTCTAATCTAAATTCGTTTGTTTCGGTTAATTAGTTATTTATTAAAAGATTAAAGGGTATTTCGTTTGTTTCAGATGGATCATGGCCATCTACTTTAGTCGTTTCTTTAATAAGATCATCATTACTATACCTCATTTTAAATGGAAAATTATTTAAGATGACTGTTTTTTCTTTATAATCAATTTTTGATTCACACGATTCTAAATATTCTCTGCCTAATAGCATATCATAATTGTCAGAAAAATGATGTAAATAAAATATTTGTTTACTCGGACAAAGTTTGCTTGATGCGAACTGAATACATTTATTTAACTGTACAATACCATTAATTGTTTGCACATTGAGCTGGCATGGATTGGTCGGAAAAATTAAATAATTACTTTTTATTAAATTTATGGACGACCCTGTGTCTATTACACATTTTAATTGTTGGTTATTAAATTTTATAATAATGAAAGGATTTAGTTTTCTTGATCCGAGGCTTCTTGATGAAAATTTTCAGATGTGTCCATTTTCATGTGACCACTACTGCTTTCTCGTTGTAATTGTACGGCTGATTTTGTCCCTGAGATTGAGTTTGTTTTTGAAAGTTTATTGGATTATTTGCTTGTGCTTGATTAAGATTTTGTTTAAATTCTTGATGAAGTCTTTGATTATTGTCAGTGTTATGGCTTGGTTTTGGATTTGAATACGTTGTATTCGAAGAATTAGGATAATAATGGTTATTTCCCTTGCTACGATTGTCTTGGTTGGCTTTAGAGTTAGTCTGAGACTTTGGGTTATCAAATTTAATATTTTCGCACATTCCCTCTCTTTGAGCTACTTGTTTTAATTTCGTAACTGCTGTAATGTCATATCTTGCTAATGTCATAAAAATTCTGTCAGGTAGTTTTCTATTAATAACATCTTTCACTGTGTTATTCATTGCGTTTGTGTATATTGTAGTATTTTGTTCATTATTTTCTAGCATTAACTTATTTGAAATAATGAATGATTTATATTCTAAATCTAGTTCTAAATCTTGTTAAGAGTGCTCTAGTCGAGACTGCTCGACAAAGAGATCCCCTGAACCCTGCGAAGAACTGCGATTCCTAAGAACCGCTAACATTCTCCGTTACTTTTATATGTATGTACATATGTAACAAGCAATACATACACACACACAGACGCACGCACAAGAACACACACAGACGCAGGCACAAGCACCCAATCTGCTAACTGTGCATTATGACTCATCAGCTTCGCTGCTGCTGCAAGAGGCCGATAATATGAGATATTAAATGTTTAATAACTTTTTGTCTAGTCGAACGATTTTGATCAAATTTGTTGGGCGTGATCATGACGTTCATATGTGTGTATGTGCCAAACAAGTCTCTAGTAATTTGAGGCGAAGGAGCAATTTGAGGGCGTGGCATCCAAAATTTAACAAAAACAAATTGCAGAAGGCTCAAATAACACTAAATGCTAAATTTGAAGACTCTAACTATAAAGATGGATTAAAAAAGAAACTAAATGAAGATATCGGTTTTTAATCGATAACATTAAAACGATTATAGTTATCGAATATTCGAAACAAACTCGATCGAATCGTACTATACACGAACTTCCAAAAAATTTGAAGTCTCTAGCTCTTATATCTTCTGAGATCGACGCGTTCAAACATACGGACAGACGGACAGACGGACAGACAGACAGACGGACAGGGCTAAATCGACTTGGCTTCTCTCCCTGATAAAGAATATATATACTTTTTGGGGTCTGCCACGCCTCCTTCTGCCCACATACATTTCCACATAAAACCAGGGTATAATGGTTTTTTTCCCATTTTCAATGGGTTCAGGATATAAAAAGATCAGAACAAAACTAATCACCGCAGTTAAGTGTATTCACCTAGGGAGCGCGAACTAGCAGAAGAAATCTATGATAACGTACTCCACGTTACCCTAGTCATCAATATTAAACACTCTATACTTGATACTGAAGACGATATTGAGATGGCCGTAGATAATTTTACAATAATACTCTGGTAGACAGGACATATGAAATATCATTACCTACAGAAGCAAGTCAGTTTTACAGTTTTTGGGCTGACGGACTAGTAAGTATCTTTTTAGTAGATCTTCTCAACAACTTCTTTGAGAAGAAGCTGGATGCAATAGATTATATTGTAGATGCTGGATATGCGCGTTGGAAGGGCAGTTCGTTTGCGCACCACTTAAAGACGTAAAACTTTACGTGTTAGTAATTCGCATCAAAGAAACAGTGAAGAGAGAATAATGACACCACTGAGATGCTCTTAATAATTAAATCCGTTGGGGAAGTAATAAAGTCCTTACGGTACGGAAAAAGGATCTTATCATTGACAGAGTGGGTAACAACCTCATTTATATTTAATGTTATTTTAAGGGTGCAGTTCTTTCTTAACCAGTTTAAGATGATATGATGATGATCCATTATCCTAAAAAACAAAAGCCGACTCTGAAGTTTCCTGTCTTCCCTATCAAGCATTTGGTAGAGGATTATTGCTTATCGACTTGGGGATATAATCAATGAATCAACCATTTGGTAGAGGATTATTGCTTATCGACTTGAGGATATAATCAATGAATGTCATATCCTTCCGGATAACCAGTTTGGTTCACAGATTGTCACAGTATAAATTTCAGGTCGTAAATTCTATGGAATACTGCAATGCAGTCTTCATTGATATGCAGCAATCGTTCGATACAAGCTATATCGGATAATTTTTTGGACCTAGAGCTAGGCTATATTGGAACAGTTAACAGATTTATTCCAGATTTATATTATGGCCGACTGCAACGTTATAGCATTAATATTATAATATTATATAATGGATATATTATTTATGCATATTCATACTAAGATACTCACTAGTCGACAGTTTTGATTTAAGATTAATTATACCCTGAACCCATTGAAAATGGGAATTCAGGGTATAATGTTTTTGTTGAAATGTATGTAACAGGCAGAAGGAGGCGTGGCAGACCCCACAAAGTATATATATTCATGATCATGATGACAAGCCGAGTTGATATAGCCATGTCCGTCTGTCCGTCCGTCCGTCTGTCCGTTTGTCCGTCCGTCTGTCCGTATGTATGAACGCGTCGTTCTCAGAACCAACAATAGCTAGAGACTTGAAATTTTTTATGTAGGTTCCTGTATATCACTAAAAGATCGAGTTTGTTTCAGAAATTCGATAACTGTTATCGTTTTAGTGTTATCGATTAAAAACAAAAATCTAAATTAATATATGAAATTCTATCTAATTCAACTTTCTAGCTAGAGTCTTCCAATTTTGCATTTAGTGTAATTCGAGTCTTACGCAATTTCGATTTTTGTTAAATTTTGGATGCCACGCCCTCTTCGCCTCAAATTTGTAACTCCCGTATATCAAATAGTAGAGACTTGTGCTTTGGCACATACATACATATGGATGACATGATCACGCCCAAAATCGTTACTCTAGAAAAAAAGTTATTAAGCATTTAATTTCCCACAGCATTGCCATGCAAAGCAGCCAAAGAACAGCTGACGCAGCGACTGGCGTGTGTGTGTGCGTTCGCCTGTGTAAGTGTGTGTATGCTTTGCTTGCAATGGACGTACATATGCATGTGTACATAAAAGAAAGAAATAATGCTTGGAATTGCGGTTCTTCGCAGGGTTCAGGGGATCTCTTAGTCGTGCGGTCTCGACTAGAGTTTTCTTACTTGTTTTAAAATATATTGCAATAGATGCTCCTGTGGGGTGCTAGGACGTAAAAAAGTATTTCGCAGTCGGTTGCGTCCCACTATAACATTCTTAATTGTTTATATAGAAGGATAATGAAAGACTATTTTCAAATAGACGGGAACACAGAGGCTTTCAGAGATAAGTTAAAAAGCTTTAGTAAAGGTAACTGAAGGGAATCACAGCATTCTTTTATAACACAACTAGGAATATTATCAGCTCCAGGTGAGAAAGACGATTTCATTCAGCAAAAAGATCTGAGGAATCCTGATCATTGCAAGAAATCAAAGACTCATAAAAAAATGTGGAAGGTAAACTAGAAGACTTATGTTTCAAATTCACAAAGGAATAAAATTTTTTGGGGTCTCGAGCAAATTGTCTTTTGCAACGCATAAGGTAATTCTCATAGCAACGGGAATTTAAAATGTTAAAATTCGACTTGGCTATGGAATATTTAGACCAGTTAATAGTGGAGCCACACTTTTTAAAATTTTTAAAACATTTAGACTTAATGTTTCTTAAATTAGAAAGCGACTGAGTAAACCATGGAGGTTTATTAGAAAAAGGCACAGGGAGACACAGGATCTTGCACAATTATAATCAACGGAATCATATAACGTAGACTAATCTGTTGATTGAGCAAAGCAAAACTGCACTTATTTTAACAACGACGTTTCAATGGAGTAGGTTCACAAGTTGGAGGAATACTTATGGACAGTGATACCTCCAATGTAGGATGATGAATATCCTCCGGTAAACAAAAAGGGGATGATCTGGAAACACTAAGGCATGAGTCATCATTAATAAAAACCAGATCAAGCAACCGTTTTAGATGAATCAAGATTGAGTTAATCTGATACAGAAATAGAAAGTAATTCATCAAAGAAAAAATGATCAAGTGTAGCAATAAGGGAACTTGAACTAGTATTACAGATCCAAAAAGTGTTCGATATACTTCAGTCAACATTAGAAAGAAATCTTTATCCTTTGCATGTCCATAAATTTCTTTATTGCAGGTTATATGTTGCGCATAAACTTGAACATCAGAAGAGGGGGGACATAAGAATATGTAATACAAAGGGAGCAAGACTTAAGAGTTAGTTTAGCAGCAACTATCTAGACATCTTGAGATGCAGAAAACACAAATGGTTCGGAAAGGATATTAGATTTAAGACACCTCCACCTCTACACCTCTCATTCGAGAGAATCTCACTATTATAAAGAATTTCACTATTTTAATTCAGACCATGAACGTTCTGATATATTAAGAAGATCTGTGACGAATATTGTACTATGTAGTGGGCGTAAATAAAAAAAAAAATGGATTCAAATAAATGAAATAAGATAACATAGTAACAAAATAAATAAAATAATTACAATAAGTCAAATAACACAATAAGTAAATAACAAACGAAAATTGAATGAATAATAATAAAATAAATATCATGGGTTACCCTACTGCATTGTTTAGTCTGTCTGTTCCCCACTTGTTATATGTTCCCTTGCGCGCACTAACGAAGAAGTAGATGGTAGAGAACAGAAAGATCGTACGATTTTACTGCAAGCCGTTAGGCAGATCACGCGGTTTTACCGCAAGCGGGTATGCGCATCATACGATTTTACTGCAAGCGGGTAAGCTCGATCGTGGCGGCGGTACAGCTTGGCTAGGGTATTAGGCTCGGCGCAAGCCGAGAATCGAGACAGAAAGAGCTGGGAATTGAAGAGAGACAGTCGAGGCCGCAGTGGAAATAAGTGTGTAAATTTAATAAAACCTTTGTTTTAAATTATAACCACTCTGTGACCAACTACAAAAACTGTGTACTAACATAAAACATTTCCATTAAAACACAACAACAATTTAAAGCTCTCCGGCAAAACTACAACAACTGTGTATCAACATAAAACATTTCAATTAAAACGCAAAAACTTCATGAAATTACAACAATTTTAAAATTCTGCAACAAAATTACTACCACTTTACATCAACATAAAACATCTCAATAATATACAACACCTTCATCAAATCACAACAATTTCGTCTTAAAGCTCCGCAACAAAACTATAACAAATGTGCATGGACATGGATCATCTCAATAATATACAACATCTTCATCCAATTACAACTATTAAATCATCACCGCAGTAAGACCCCAAGAACTAATAGCATAAATAAAGAAAACAAGTAAGAAAACTCTAGTCGGCGGTCCCGACTAGGAGATACCCTAAACCCCGCGCTATCTGCGTTAAAATACTGCATAATTAGCATTTCGTATAAACGCACAGAAAACTAAATTCAATTCATTTCAATTGTTTAGCTAATAGCGTCATCTATGGTTCGATTGAATAGCGCCATCCAAGTTTCGAACCAACTGAGCAGCTGATAATTCGCAAATCATAGCGCCATCTATTGGAAATATGTACACTAAAACTTGCGGGTTTTAGAACTTGCTAGATGCACGCAGCTCAATGTGTATGTGTGTATGTGTGCACATGTATAGGAAAACAGTTTGCTTTGTTTTGCTGGTCACGTGTTTGGCCGATTGGCCAAACGTTTTGTTTAATAACTTCTGCGCGAATTAATGGATTTGAATGAAATTTTCAGCTTATGTTCAACATATTTTATTACATTTTTTCCAATTTTTAAAAATGTAAACCCATTCATTTACTGGCTTTGAGTGCACCTAACCTCAATTTAAATATTTGGGGAAATTTGGAGCCGGTATCCAAAATTTAACAAAAATCAAAATTAGAGAAAATAAATATAAAACTTACAAAAAAATTTGGGGTCTCTAGCTATAAAGACGTGGTAGATATAATTTTATAACTAACATTCGATAATGTTTTTAATCGATAACAATAAAATTAAAATAGTTATCGACTTTTTTTAACAAACTCGATCTTTTCGTGCTATTCACGGACCTACATAAAAAATTTCAAGTCTCTAGCTCTTATAGGTTCTGAGGACGACGCGTTCATACATACGGACAGACAGACGGACAGACGGACAGACGGACAGACGGACATGGCTATATCAACTCGGCTTGTCATCCTGATCAAGAATATATATACTTTATGGGGTCTGCCACGCCTCCTTCTGCCTGTTACATACATACGCCCTCCAACAAAAACATTATACCCTGATTTTCCCATTTTCAATGGGTTCAGGGTATAAAAAATTTGGTAAGTCAAATATATATACATAGAAATACATGGAGAGCTCTCGAATAACTTTAAAAGAAAACAAGTAAGAAAACTCTAGTCGGCGGTCCCGACTAGGAGATACCCTAAACCCCGCGCTATCTGCGTTAAAATACTGCATAATTAGCATTTCGTATAAACGCACAGAAAACTAAATTCAATTCATTTCAATTGTTTAGCTAATAGCGTCATCTATGGTTCGATTGAATAGCGCCATCCAAGTTTCGAACCAACTGAGCAGCTGATAATTCGCAAATCATAGCGCCATCTATTGGAAATATGTACACTAAACTTGCGGGTTTTAGAACTTGCTAAATGCACGCAGCTCAATGTGTATGTGTGTATGTGTGCACATGTATAGGAAAACAGTTTGCTTTGCTTTGCTGGTCACGTGTTTGGCCGATTGGCCAAACGTTTTGTTTAATAACTTCTGCGCGAATTAATGGATTTGAATGAAATTTTCAGCTTATGTTCAACATATTTTATTACATTTTTTCCAATTTTTAAAAATGTAAACCCATTCATTTACTGGCTTTGAGTGCAACTAACCTCAATTTAAATATTTGGGGAAATTTGGAGCCGGTATCCAAAATTTAACAAAAATCAAAATTAGAGAAAATAAATATAAAACTTACAAAAAAATTTGGGGTCTCTAGCTATAAAGACGTGGGAGATATAATTTTATAACTAACATTAGATAATGTTTTTAATCGATAACAATAAAATTAAAACAGTTATCGACTTTTTTTAACAAACTCGATCTTTTCGTGCTATTCACGGACCTACATAAAAATTTCAAGTCTCTAGCTCTTATAGGTTCTGAGAACGACGCGTTCATACATACGGACAGACAGACGGACAGACGGACAGACGGACATGGCTATATCAACTCGGCTTGTCATCCTGATCAAGAATATATATACTTTATGGGGTCTGCCACGCCTCCTTCTGCCTGTTACATACATACGCCCTCCAACAAAAACATTATACCCTGATTTTCCCATTTTCAATGGGTTCAGGGTATAAAAATAAATGAATGAAAAAAAAAAACAAGTAAGAAATCTTTAGTCGAGACCGCTCGACTAGTGTATACCCTGGACTCTGCGAAGAACCGCTATTCCGTGCATTCTTCGTTTCTTTTATATACACATGCATGTTTAATAACTTTTTTTCTAGAGCAACGATTTTGATCAAACTTGTTGGGCGTCATCATGTCATCCATATGCATGTGTGTGCCAAAGTACAAGTCTCTAGTATTTAATACACGGGAGTTACAAATTTAAGGCGAAGGGGGCATGGCATCCAAAATTTAACAAAACCCGAAATTGCGTATGGCCCACATAACTTGATGCAAAATTTGAAGACTCTAGCTAGAAAGATGAATTAGATAGAATTTTATAGCTGAATTTAGATTTTCGTTTTTAACCGATAACAATAAAACGATAACAGTCGATCGAACCTACATATAAAGAATATATATACTTTATGGGGTCTGCCACGTCTCCTTCTGCCTGTTACATACATTTCAACAAAAACAATATACCCTGATTTCCCATTTTCAATGGGTTCAGGGTATAAAAAAGGAGTAATGATCTAGTTCTTTAGGAACAATTAGTATGGAAAATAGTATTCAATTCTAAAATATTGTCACGGTAGGGTGAGTAGAGACGAGAGACTAATTACACCTAAGTCTCTCGATTTGTCTAGATCAGAGCTTGCAAATAACAGTTGAGCGTTTTTTCATCACGCTCAAAGTCAGAGCAGGAGCGAAAAACAGAAAATATTCCGCTTTTGCCTCGATCTTTATTGCTGAACATCTGTTCGCGAGCGAAAATTTTTTTGGTCGCGAGCTGAGCCTCAGTAAGTGAGCAAATGACTAAAAAAGTCAATGCAAAAGATCTATTGGCACTCTTACATTAATTTGCCTTGTCCGACAAATTTCAATTTTTTTACTATTAAGATGTTATTTAACTAGTACTAAATTTATACTGCCTATTGTTAAGTTAAATAACTAAGTATATATTTAAATTGTCTGCGCTTATTGAACTTCGCAGTTCATTTAATATGAAATGCAGGGCTAAAAATAAATTGCTGGTTAGAACTACCTGTGCAATCGCATTTAAATGTGGCAGTTTAAGCTTGATATTAAACAAGTAAGAAAACTCTAGTCGAGACCGCTCGACTAGGGTACACCCTGAACCCTGCGAAGAACCGCAATTCCAAGCAATTTCCGTTTCTTTAATATACATAAGTATATATATGTTCATTACAAGCAACGCATACACACACATATACACAGGCGCAAGCACACACAAACGCCAGTCGGTGCGTCAGCTGTTCTTTGGCTGCTTTGCATGGCAATGCTATGGGAAATTAAATGTTTAATAACTTTTTTCTAGAGTAGCGATTTTGATCAAACTTGTTGGGCGTGATCATGTCATCTATATGTATGTATGTGCCAAAGCACAAGTCTCTAGTATTTGATATACGGGAGTTACAAATTTGAGGCGAATTGGGCGTGGCATTCAAAATTTAACAAAAACTGAAATTGCGTAAGGCTTACATAACACTAAATGCTAAATTTGAAGACTCTAGCTAGAAAGATGAATTAGATAGAATTTTATAGCTTAATTTAGATTTTGGTTTTTAATCGATCTTTTCGTGATATACAGGAACCTACATAAAAAATTTCAAGTCTCTAGCTATCGTAGGTTCAGAGAACGACGCGTTCATACATACGGAGAGACGGACAGACGGACGGACAGACGGCCAGACGGACGGACGGACGGACAGACGGACAGGGCTTAATCGACTCGGCTTGTCTCCCTGATCAAGAATATATATACTTTATGGGGTCTGCCACACCTCCTTCTGCCTGTTACACACATTTCAACAAAAACATTACACCCTGATTTCCCATTTTCAATGGGTTCAGGGTATAACAAGTAAGAACGTTGCTGTCGGACGCAACCCACAGCGAAATACTATTTCACGCCCCTACAGCACACAGGGGCATCTATCACATTAGATTTTTTTAAATTTAACCTTAAATCCCCACTGTCGCCGCTCAAATTAGCTGCAGATTAAAACTTTTCATTGGAGGTAGCCAGACAGTTTCAATTAGAATCGAAGCATAGAGATGCCACCTCTCTCGATTTATCTCGATTGCCTTACCTTAGCAAGAACACGCACCTAAATCGAGAGATGTGGCATCTCTCCATATAAGAGAGGTGGCAACTCCCAAAATGAGAGAGGTGGCAACTCAGAAAATGTGATATACATAAGTTCGTTGGCGAGGTGTGGCATCGAACCCCGGTGCGGTCATGTTGATGTTTTTGTTACATTTTCTTTATTTAGTTATTTTGTATTAATAAAATATTCTTTTCAAACCCATATATATAATTTGGCAAATCAAAAGACAAGGTCAAAGGTCACAAAGTCATTATGTGGCGCGTTATTGGCTCAGAAGCTGCAGATGTTTCAGTTTTGATTTGCCACGCCCCCAGTGGCCGTAGACAAATAATTTTTGGCATGTGCATAGAGTGGGCGTTTAAGAATATAACTGTAAAGTTTGGATGCTAACATTCGAAAAATGCGAAAATTACAGGGTATTTTTCTGTACGTCACGCCCCTTTTGGGGCGTAACAATAATTTTTGGGGAATCGATAGAGGAGGCCCCCAGTAACCTAGCATCCAATTTTGAAGCTTCTAGCACTAAAACTGTGGGAGATATAAGCTGATATTTGTTGCCACGCCCCCTGAAGGCGAAGATATATCCGCCATAGCTTATCGGTTGTGGGATGTTAACCCGAGTATACATACCAAGTCTCAAGTCTCTAGCATCAATAGTGCTCAAAATATAACGAAACTAGTAAAATTACTATATATTCAGATCCGATTTGCCACGCCCCTAGTAGGCGTGGCCATATAATTTTTTGGGCGATCTTTATAGGATCGTAACAGTAACCCACGTGCCAAATTTGGGCGTTCTAGCTTTAAAACTGTAGAAGATACAGTTTGACCCGATTTGCCACGCCCCCAATGGGCGTAGATATATCCGCCATAGCTTTTTGATTTTGGGATGTCAACATGAGTGTTCAGTTAAAATCTCAACTCTCTAGCCCTTCTAGAAGTAGTGTTTCTGAGATACAGGAAAATGCATTTTCCGATTTGCCATGCCCCTAGTGGGCGTATCGGGAAAATCTTGACACTTTATCAGACGAGGGTATACACGAATATATATTTCAAATTTCAAGTCTCTAGCTTCAATAGCGTCGAAATGGTTTGCATTCATACGGACAGACGGACAGACGGACAGACGGACGGACGGACAGACGGACGGACAGCATGACGGACATTGCACAAAACCAATATACTATATCACTACGTGAAATAGTATAAAAATGGAATCCGCACCGAGTTATACAGTTTGGAAAAAATTTATTTGATTTTCCGAACAAAACGGACAAGCCCACCGTAAACCGTCAAAACCAATCTTGGCAGTGGATTTGACATTATTGTCGCCCCCTGTAATGCCTGCACATTTAATGTGCATCAAATTCTCACACAAGTGCAATTAACAAATTTCACTTAGGTAGAATCAGAAGCTTTCTGCCATACATGAGAAAAATAGAATTGCGAAAAATGTATCTAATATATATATATAATATATATATAATATATATATAAGAAAATTTTTTATTTTACCCATGTGAAAAGTTTATAATATATATATATATATATAATAAAAAATTTTCTTATGTGATATGTAGCCCAACTTTGTTATACCACATCGTCCCCCCAAGACAGATAGACGTCCCCCCAAGAGATTAGACGGAAAACATATTGTCTCTCAAAGACGGATAACTCATCGTCTCGCAAAGATTACCATCGGACTACCATCGTCCCTCCTGGGCGGATAGCTCATCATCTTAAGTCATCAAATGTCAGTTTGGCAGGATACCAATACTTTGTTACTTAGTAACTCATACTCTTCTGCGCAAACCCAACCATTTGGCTCACACTTTTATTAGTACACAGTTCTCGGGATCTTGCTGCCATTCTGCGACGCTATGCACCTCATGTGCCTTGATCTATCACCAGATCAAACATCCCTTACAGCCACTTTCATTCATTGCTGACATGACAAATGCTGCATGGATCTAGCCCCCATGTATGATGTTCTTTCCACCCTAGGTGGTAGATTGACTGATGATCTACGTCTTTTTCACCGTAATCATCCTCTTCAATCGACTGATGATCTACGTCTTTTTCACCGTAATCATCCTCTTTTCAGATTCTTTTGACATTCCTAGCAAACACTCATGAGCATACTTATATGTCCTTTTACTCATTAATGACTTTAAAAGATACCGGTCACCTTCCAACAATTAAATTAACACGAATGGCCCTTTGAATTTTTGATGTAATTTTGTCTGGAGCCGTTCCTCACATTTTAATAAAACATGATCGCCCAACTTATGCTTTACAACTATTGCTTTGTTCTTGTCTACTCGACTTTTTTCGTACATGCCACTTTTATCAAAACAGTGCTTATCATAAGCGTGTTTAGATCAACCTATATTTCTATGTCCACAGGTGGAATTAAACCTATCGATCGAGCCTCTTTTCCTTTAGCATTTCCAAGGGGCTCATTTCAGTGCAATTTAATGCAAGCTGAACCTCGGCAAGTGCATCTTTTAAGGATCTTAGGTTCGATTCGACAGCAGCTAACAGATTTCTGAGTGTAATCATGACAAGTTCAACTTGGCTATTCAGAAAATCGAAAACTTGAAATACATCTTCCCTTATCATTGTCAACTAATGCGGTATTAACATCTTTCATGCTAATTGCTTGTTCAGTTACGGAACAACTATTAACAGACTTCGAATTCACAATGTCGAATGTGTTTGTTGTCACAATAACTTTCACGCCCTGTCAAATTGTACGCAAAAAAATAAAATTTCTATTACAATTTCGTTTATAGTGACATTGGCTAGTATCTGCAGCGTACTATATAGAGCTGCATTACGTAAACCTTTTAACATGATTACGTTATTAATATGTTTGCCTGAGAGTTTCTCTCTCTCTTACCAATTCGTTCTGTTACTAAAGAGCATTCAACACCAGAATCAAAGTAAATTGGATAGATCTCACCTCGTTGAATCATCTTCCCTGTTGGCTTAGCCACAAAGCATTCGTTTACACTGTTTTATTTTATTGAGAGGTCACTTACAGAGCATCGGTTCTCAAAATGCCCAGGTTGCCCGCATTTGAAGCTAGTAAAACGGTCCTTTACTCGTTGGGATTTCCCTTCGCCCTCTTGTCGCGCTTTGCTCCGACATTCTGCTACTTTGTGTCCGGCTTTTTCACAGAAATGGTGCAGCATAGATGACATTTTCCTCCTTTTAATGTCAACTCCGATTGCATTGCACCTTTGAGGTGAAGAATTCGTTGCAAACGGCGGTCCATATTTGCTATACGCGCGCGCACGACTAAAACGCCGATATCCTCATTGTTGTTGTTTTTCTAGGCCGTAGTTAACGATGATTCCAAGCGGTAGTTAACATCGCTGTCGGCGTCTCGGCGCTTTCGTATCATTGAAGAAATAATTCTTTAAACTTTCTCCACTTCATGCCGGGGTAGAATTGAAAAAAAAAACATACATAACAGAATATTAGAAATTTAAGTTCATATGCTAGAAAAACATACGAATGACCAAAGCGATTCAGAATCGCTCTCTCTCAACTCTCTTCATTTTTCGCGTTGACTCGCTTCGCGCTTCGAACGCACTCTGACATGAGATAAGCGATTACATGTAAATATGCGTGCAGAGCTTTCTCGCTCATTATCGTATCGCTTCTCGCCTGCACTCTGCCGTCAGCCTTAACCAATTGGCAAACACATGTGACCATCTGTGCTAAGCATAGGCTGTTTTTTTTTTTTAAACTGCCAGTGTACATATATACGTCCTGTAGATGGTGCTAAGTTTTTTATACCCTGACCCCATTGAAAATGGGAAATCAGGGTATAATGTTTTTATTCAAATGTGTGTAATGGTCATTATACATGACCATTGAAAAACTGGAGCGTCTGCTCACTTTAGCTTTTTGTTATTGAATGAATCTTTATTTCGGTTTTAGAGTGTGCTTAGCCTAAGTACATTATGTATATATAAAAGGTTTCTGCCGCTGAGAGCAGCGACAGAATGGGAGAGCGTAGCATATGTACATATGTATGTATATGCAGACGGCATATACATAAGGCATAAATGCTTATGCTGGAGATCTCACGCTGCAGGCCCGTCAACATATAACCGTATCATATGACGGCTTATGCGCGGATGCGTTACGTAAACACAGCGACAAAGTGCCACTGTGTATATGAGTGTAATACTCTAACTGACGATGGTCATATGCTTATTTAACGTATAACATGCTACACCTCCCTTTTTAAAAAAATAATGTAATATAATGTAGTTATTTAATATAAAAATAGTTATTAATGTTATTTTATTTATTTATAATTATCAGATCTCGCAAATAACAGTTGAGCATTTTGCGCGGTCTTCGAATAACAGTTTTCACTGAGTATTTGACGAAAATGTTCGCGAGCGACCGAAAAACCCCGGTCTTCGCTCAGTTCGCTCGCTCTCGGACTACAACCGTTTTTTTCGTTTCTCATTTGTTGCGGTCAGACCGCGAGCGAACGCTTGAGTAAAATTGAGAAAAGGTCTTTGAGCGACTGATGCATGTTCATGTGCGATGCAAACGTACTTTGTCTATGGTATTATTCAAAGTACGCAAAATATTCTTGCGTCGCAAGTTTGTATCTTACATTTACTAAATATTTTAATTTTTTAATGATATCAAGCTTAAACTGCCACATTTAAATGCTCTTGCACAGGTAGTTCTAACCAGCAGCTTATTTTTAGCCCTGCATTTCGTATTAAATGAACTGCGAAGTTCAATAAGCGCAGACAATTTAAATGTATAATTAGTTATTTAACTTAACAATAGGCAGTATAAGTTTAGTACTGGTTAAATAACATCTTAATACCAAAAAAATAATTTTTTTCCAACAGGGAAAATTAATGTAAGAGTGCCAAAAGACCTTTTGCATCGACTTTTTCGGTCATTTGCTCACTTGCTGAGCCTCAGCTCGCGAACAAAAAATTTTCCGCTTGCGAACAGATGCTCAGCAATAACGATAACGAATAACAACCCTCATGCGAAGACCGATTCAGAGCAAGAGCGGAATATTTTCTGTTTTTCGCTCCTGCTCTGACTTTTGAGCGTGACGAAAAACGCTCAACTGTTATTTGCAAGCTCTGGTTAAAACAAATAAAATTTTTTTTTCTTTTTTAGCTTTTAAAAAAAAAACTTGTTTATATATATATATATATATATATATATATATATATATTTTATTTTCTTTTTTTTTTTTTTTTTTACTCATTTATCTTTTTATACTATTTCACGTAGTGATATAGTATATTGGTTTTGTGCAATGTCCGTCATGCTGTCCGTCCGTCTGTCCGTATGAACGCAAACCATTTCGACGCTATTGAAGCTAGAGACTTGAAATTTGAAATATATATTCGTGTATACCCTCGTCTGATAAAGTGTCAAGATTTTCCCGATACGCCCACTAGGGGCGTGGCAAATCGGAAAATGCATTTTCCTGTATCTCAGAAACACTACTTCTAGAAGGGCTAGAGAGTTGAGATTTTAACTGAACACTCATGTTGACATCCCAAAATCAAAAAGCTATGGCGGATATATATACGCCCATTGGGGGCGTGGAAAATCGGGTCAAACTGTATCTTCTACAGTTTTAAAGCTAGAACGCCCAAATTTGGCACGTGGGTTACTGTTACGATCCTATAAAGATCGCCCAAAAAATTGTATGGCCACGCCTACTAGGGGCGTGGCAAATCGAATCTGAACATGTAGTGATTTTACTAGTTTCGTTATATTTTGAGCACTATTGATGCTAGAGACTTGAGACTTGGTATGTATACTCGGGTTAACATCCCACAACCGATAAGCTATGGCGGATATATCTTCGCCTTCAGGGGGGGGGGCGTGGCAACAAATATCAGCTTATATCTCCCACAGTTTTAGTGCTAGAAGCTTCAAAATTGGATGCTAGGTTACTGGGGGCCTCCTCTATCGATTCCCCAAAAATTATTGTTACGCCCCAAAAGGGGCGTGACATACAGAAACATACCCTGTAATTTTCGCATTTTTCGAATGTAAGCATCCAAACTTTACAGTTATATTCTTAGACGCCCACTCTATGCACATGCCAAAAATTATTTGTCTACGGCCACTGGGGGCGTGGAAAATCAAAACTGAAACATCGGTAGCTTCTGAGCCAATAACGCGCCACATAATGACTTTGTGACCTTTGACCTTGTCTTTTGATTTGCCAAATTATATATATGTGTTAGAAAAGAATATTTTAGTAATACAAAATAACTAAATAAAGAAAATGTAACAAAAATATCAACATGACCGCACCGGGGTTCGATGCCACACCTCGCCAACGAACTTATGTATATCACATTTTCAGAGTTGCCCCCTCTCTCATTTTGAGAGTTGCCACCTCTCTTATTTGGAGAGATGCCACATCTCTCGATTTAGGTGCGTGTTCTTGCTAAGGTAAGGCAATCGAGATAAATCGAGAGAGGTAACATCTCTAAGCTTCGATTCTAATTGAAACTGTCTGGCTACCTCCAATGAAAAGTTTTAATCTGCAGCTAATTTGAGCGGCGACAGTGGGGATTTAAGGTTAAATTTAAAAAATGTAATGTGATAGATGCCCCTGTGTGCTGTTGGGGCGTGAAATAGTATTTCGCTGTCGGTTGCGTCCGACAGCAACGTTCTTACTTGTTTTAACCTCTCTTTATGAACTTTTTGCTCTTTATTTTTCTTATTCTTTATTATTATATTATTATTCTTTTCTATGCTAATTACTTCAAAGGGTCCTATATAAGATGATTCTAATTTATGACCTGTTTAATTCTTTAAATAAACTTGGTTTCCTATTTCTATTTTAGAATCTAATACTTTATCATTTATTTCTTTTTGCTTAGCTTTATTTTTTTCTAATAATATTCGAGCTCTCTTATACGCGTTTTCTAATCTAAATTTAACTTCCTTAGAGTAATCTTCTGTATTATACATAGGTTCTATAGTGTTTAAGCTATTAAATTGTATTGGTTGGTTGTTTTGTCTACCAAATACTAGTTCATATGGACAATAATTATGAGTTACTGATGGTGTTGTGTGAAAACAATACACGAAATACTGTAACCATATGTCCCAATCAGTTTTATCTACTGAAATATGTGAACGAATATACTCATTGAACTTCCTATGACTTCTTTCAATGGTACCTAATGTCTGGTGGTGGTGTGCTGTAGATGTTATGTTATCTATTTTTAAATATTTGCACAAGTCAGTAATGATTGAATTTTTATATTCTGTTCCCATGTCCGTAATGAACGTCTTCATTGGACCGTACTTCAGAATAAAAGATTCGAACATGGCTTTTGCGACAGTTGTTGCGCTCTTATTTGGTATAGGAATTGCTACTAAATACTTAGTCAAATCACATATTAAAGTGATTGCATATTCATTCCCATTTTCCGAACATGGTAGTGGACCAATTGTGTCTACTATCACTCTGTCAAAAGCATATTGTGGAGTCTCGGTTATTATTATAGGTGCTCTTGTATGTTTAGTCGTTTTCGACGTCAGGCATTTTTGACATTTATTAATGTATTCTTTTACATGTTTAGTCATGTTTTTCCAATAATATTGTCTCTTTATTTTCGCAATTGTTTTATTCATTCCTGTATGACCTTCTTGAATTGGATCGTCATGGAATGTAGACAGTATAGCTTCTTTTTATACCCTGAACCCATTGAAAATGGGAAAAAGGGTATAATAGTTTTGTGAAAATGTATGTAACAGGCAGAAGGAGGCGTGGCAGACCCCACAAAGTATATATATTCTTGATCAGGGAGAGAAGCCGAGTCGATTTAGCCCTGTCCGTCTGTCCGTCTGTCCGTCTGTCCGTATGTTTGAACGCGTCGATCTCAGAAGATATAAGAGCTAGAGACTTCAAATTTTTTTTGGAAGTTCGTGTATAGTACGATTCAATCGAGTTTGTTTCAAATATTCGATAACTATAATCGTTTTAATGTTATCGATTAAAAACCGATATCTTCATTTAGTTATAAAATTCGATTTAATTCATCTTTATAGTAAGAGTCTTCAAATTTAGCATTTAGTGTTATGTGAGTCTTATGCAATTTCGGTTCTTGTTAAATTTTGGATGCCACGCCCTCAAATTGCTCCTTCGCCTCAAATTGCTAAATTACGTATTTCAAGTACTAGAGACTTGTGCTTCGGCACATACATACATATGAATGTCATGATCACGCCCCACAAATTTGATCAAAATCGTTCGACTAGACAAAAAGTTATTAAACATTTAATATCTCATATTATCGGCGTCTTGCAGCAGCAGCGAAGCTGATGAGTCATAATGCGCAGTTAGCAGATTGTGTTGGTGCGTGCGTCTGTGTGTGTTCTTGTGCGTGCGTCTGTGTGTGTGTATGTATTGCTTGCTACATATGTACATACATATAAAAGTAAGGGAGAATTTTAGCTGCTCTTAGGAATCGCAGTTCTTCGCAGGGTTCAGGGGATCTCTTTGTCGAGCAGTCTCGACTAGAGCACTCTTACTTGTTCTTCATCAACTTGGATGAGGGTCACCGGCTTGAGTAGCGATACTCTTAATGATTTTAAATTATTATTGCCCATATTTTTGGAAGTATCCATTGAAATTGATTCAAAGATCTTTTCGCTCGGTGCCACTTTTAGTTGGCTGATTTTAAATACACCGGCTTGCCATTCAAGCCTTTGGAAAAACTGACCTAAATCGAGAATTCCATTGGAGTACAAATCGCTAACATTAATTCTTGCAATAATTTTTCTTCCATGTTTCAATAAACATGTGGAATCTGTTATTCGCAAGGTCACTACTTTTCGTACCTCGTCATTTGTGATGACTTCGTATACGTTGGGCTTAGAAGCTTTTTCAAGACTTTGCCTTGGCAATAGCTCTCGTTTATTTTCTGCGCAGAAATTCTTTTGTCTACTTTGGTGCCTGATAGTGACTTTCAGGACTTTTCTATTCAAATCAATTAGGTCGGATATTGTTATCCTTGATAGAGCATCTGCCACAAAATTGTCTTTAGCTCTCAGATACTCAACTGTAAAATCATACTCTTCCAGTTCGAGTCGCATGCGTGTTAATTTAGAACTTGGATTTACCATAGAAAATAAATATGTTAAGGGTCTGTGATCTGTTCTAACTGTAAAATATTTGCCATATACATATGGTCGAAAATGTGTTATTGCCCAATGTATTGCTGCTAGTTCTCGTTCTGTAGTACTCTTATTGCTTTCACCTTTAGTGAATGCTCTTGATGCATATGCAACTGGGAGTTGGAGTCCATTATAGTTTTGAGTTAAAACTGCTCCACATGCTTGTTTGCTTGCATCTGTGATTATACAAAATTCTTTGTTAAAATCTGGGTACTGTAATAGATTTGGTTGAACAAGTGCCTTTTTAAGGTATTGGAATGCTTTTTCACATTCAGCGGTCCATTCAAATGGGACATTCTTTTTACATAATCTAGTTATGTGCCGTGAATATTCGGCGAAGTTTTTTATAAATCGTCTATAGTAATTGCAAAATGCAACGAATCTTCTAGCGCTATCTGCGTCCGTAGGGACTGAATAATTATTGATAACATCAAATTTTTTATCATCAGGGAGTATTCCCTTATCTGTGCATCTGTGACCTAAGAACGTCACCTCGTGCATGAAGAATGAACATTTTTCTGGATGTAATTTGAGATTGTGTTTTCTACAAAGTTTGAAAACATCTGTTCGATTTTTAATCATATGTTGTTCAGAACAACCAATAACGATTAGATCATCCATATAAAGAAAAGCTTGTGTAGGCTCTAGGCCTGAAAATGCTATTGTCATCACCCTCTGAAATGAATTAGGCGCTATTTTAAGCCAAATGGTAAGCGCGTGAAGCGATAGGTACCATTGCTTGTTGAAAAAGACGTTATATTTCGATTTGATGGAAACCTGACATTAAGTCAAGGCATGAAAAATATTTAGCTCGACCCAATTGATCAAGAATATCATCAATTCTGGGGAGTGGAAATTTATCTGACAGCAATTTTTTGTTTATTTGACGATAGTCGATTACTAATCGCCATCTTTTATCTGTAGTGCCTGGAATGGCTTTCTTTGGTACTAATAAAAGTGGGCTATTATAAGGTGATACAGACGGTTCAACAATTTTTTGTTCAATTAACTTTCCAACTTGATGCTGGATTTCTTCTATTTGGCTATGCGGACATATACTGGCTCGTCGCCTTTAAGTCTTAACTGTTGTTTATAGAAATTGTTTGTTGTGATTGGTTCGGATTAAAGTCCGAACACATCACTATACTGGGTGCATATTTCCTCGAGTGGTTTTTTGAATAGTGTTGGAAAATTTTTCCTTAACTTGCTAATCACGGTTTCTGTTCTATTATTATTGAGATTTTGAACTACTTCGTAGTTCGAAAGTGCTTCGATTTTTAAGTTATTTATGCCTACAGTTTGGCATGTATCTGTAGTATTTAGGAATCGGACAAAAGCATTATGGGCTGTTACAATCGTATTTGCAACATAGACACCCTGTTTAATTTCCTGATTTGGAATTAAAATGTTTTCTTCTGTTGAAGATAACTAAATTTTACGTATCACTTGTGATCTTGCTGGTAGAAGTGTGGAATTAGTACCAGAACTAAACGTTATTGGAACATAGATAGGATACGTTAAATTTTGTGGTCTTATTATAAACCAATCATCTGAACTATGTAATCTAACTGACAATTGTATATTTTAATAAAATCTAATCTGATTATTCCATCGCAAGGGATTGCGAAACCCGCAAGAAGTATATGGAATTCATATGGAATAATGCACTTGTTTGTCTGCAATTCAATTGAAGCTATTCCTTTTGAGTTTATTACTCCTTCTCCTATACCTCGAATATCTATGATTCTATTTGCTTGGATGTCGTGAAAGACATCAGAATTTGCCTTTATAATTGAAATATCTGCACCTGTATCTATAGAATATTATATTTTTATTTGTTGCAACATTTTTGAATGATACAAAATTGTTGAGACTTAAGTTGACAGTATATATTTTACTATTTAACCTTGTGTATCTGGAGGGGTTTGGGAGTTTCCCGAATTATTTTGGGCGAGACGGACATTATAGTTGTTGAATACACTTAAACTGCGGTGGTGGTTAGTTTTGTACTGAGTCTTTATTCTTCTGAGGCAGAGATTTTATACCCTGACTCATGCATAAATCATAGCTTAAATTATGTAACCTTAGCCTAGCGCTGAGTTTGTAAGGCTCTAATTTTAATGTCAACCCATGTGGCCCTTGTTTATGTATGTTGCGCTCCCTTCTAATCGACAAGTGCGTCGGAGGCATTTTTCAATTGGTTTGTATTCTTAGCGCGTCGGGTTTCTCTTTTAATTGTTATGCATTTGTATGTTTGTGCCTAAACATTCTTATGTTTATGCATGAACATTCTGCGGGGGGCCAGAAAATGTGACAGCTAACAGTTACTGCCTCTGGCTTCTCCTCTTAATTATATATAGTGCTAAGAATATTATTATTATTATTACTAATCAAAAAGAGATGTGTCCATTCATTGTGTGGAAGACCAGATCTTCAATGTGGATTTTTTGACGGTACAGATCCCTCATGTTTTGTTGCAACTGTTTTAGTTCCACTGAGTTATTTATTTTAATGTTGTGTAGCGGCGTCGGGACCCATGTGTTGTTGTGGTCGATTATTTTGAGGAAAACTGGGCTGTACTCTTCAGTATTTGTTGACCCTACCTCCAGCATCCAGCATATAACTCAATTATGCCTTGGTTAGGTAGCAAGGCCATTTTCTCGAAGTTTCCGCATACGATGTGGGCTGACTTCTTTTCAAATACCTTAAAGAGCCATCGTTTTTTATACCCTGAACCCATTGAAAATGGGAAAATCAGGGTATAATGTTATTGTTGGAGGGCGTATGTTTGTAACAGGCAGAAGGAGGCGTGGCAGACCCCATAAAGTATATATATTCTTGATCAGGATGACAAGCCGAGTTGATGCAGCCATGTCCGTCTGTCCGTCTGTCCGTCTGTCTGTCCGTATGTATGAACGCGTCGTTCTCAGAACCTATAAGAGCTAGAGACTTGAAATTTTTTATGTAGGTCCGTGAATAGCACGAAAAGATCGAGTTTGTTAAAAAAAATCGATAACTATTTTAATTTTATTGTTATCGATTAAAAACAATATCGAATGTTAGTTATAAAATTATATCTCCCACGTCTTTATAGCTAGAGTCCACAAATTTTTTTAAGTTTTATATTTATTTTCTCTAATTTTGATTTTTGTTAAATTTTGCATACCGGCTCCAAATTTCCCCAAATATTTAAATTGAGGTTAGTTGCACTCAAAGCCAGTAAATGAATGGGTTTACATTTTTAAAAATTGGAAAAAATGTAATAAAATGTGTTGAACATAAGCTGAAAATTTCATTCAAATCCATTAATTCGCGCAGAAGTTATTAAACAAAACGTTTGGCCAATCGGCCAAACACGTGACCAGCAAAACAAAGCAAACTGTTTTCCTATACATGTGCACACATACACACATACACATTGAGCTGCGTGCATCTAGCAACTTCTAAAACCCGCAAGTTTTAGTGTACATATTTCCAATAGATGGCGCTATGATTTGCGAATTATCAGCTGCTCAGTTGGTTCGAAACTTGGATGGCGCTATTCAATCGAACCATAGATGACGCTATTAGCTAAACAATTGAAATTAATTGAATTTAGTTTTCTGTGCGTTTATACGAAATGCTAATTATGCAGTATTTTAACGCAGATAGCGCGGGGTTTAGGGTATCTCCTAGTCGGGACCGCCGACTAGAGTTTTCTTACTTGTTTTCTTTTAAAGTTATTCGAGAGCTCTCCATGTATTTCTATGTATATATATTTGACTTACCAAATTTTTTATACCCTGAACCCATTGAAAATGGGAAAATCAGGGTATAATGTTTTTGTTGGAGGGCGTATGTATGTAACAGGCAGAAGGAGGCGTGGCAGACCCCATAAAGTATATATATTCTTGATCAGGATGACAAGCCGAGTTGATATAGCCATGTCCGTCTGTCCGTCTGTCTGTCCGTATGTATGAACGCGTCGTTCTCAGAACCTATAAGAGCTAGAGACTTGAAATTTTTTATGTAGGTCCGTGAATAGCACGAAAAGATCGAGTTTGTTAAAAAAGTCGATAACTATTTTAATCTTATTGTTATCGATTAAAAACAATATCGAATGTTAGTTATAAAATTATATCTCCCACGTCTTTATAGCTATAGTCCCCAAATTTTTTTGTAAGTTTTATATTTATTTTCTCTAATTTTGATTTTTGTAGAGTTTTCTTACTTGTTAAAAATGTAAACCCATTCATTTACTGGCTTTGAGTGCAACTAACCTCAATTTAAATATTTGGGGAAATTTGGAGCCGGTATCCAAAATTTAACAAAGATCAAAATTAGAGAAAACAAGTAAGAAAACTCTAGTCGAGACCGCTCGACTAGGGTATACCCTGAACCCTGCGAAGAACCGCTATTCCAAGCAATCTCCGCTTCTTTAATATACATAAGTATATATATGTTCATTACAAACAGAACATACTCACACATACACAGGCGCACACACACACAAGCGCCAGTCGTTGCGTCAGCTGTTCTTTGGCTGCTGTTTGCATGCCAATGACATGGGAAATTAAATGTTTAATAACTTTTTTTCTAGAGTAACGATTTTGATCAAACTTGTTGGGCGTGATCATGTCATCCATATGTATGTATGTTATACGGGAGTTACAAATTCGAGGCGAAGGGGGCGTGGCACCCAAAATTTAACAAAAACCGAAACTGCGTAAGACCTAAATAACACTAAATGCAAAATTTGAAGACTCTAGCTATAAAGATGAATTAGATAGAATTTTATAGCTTAATTTAAATTTTCGTTTTTAATCGATAACAATAAAACGATAACAGTTATCGAATTTCTGAAACAAACTCGATATGCGCGCCCTATACAGGGACCTACAAAAAAAATTTTCTCTAGCTATTGTAAGTTCTGAGATCGACGCGTTCATACATACGGACAGACGGACAGACGGACAGACAGACAGACAGACGGACAGGGCTAAATCGACTCGGCTTGTCTCCCTGATCAAGAATATATATACTTTATGGGGTCTGCCACGCCTCCTTCTGCCTGTTACATACATACGCCTTCCAACAAAAACATTATACCCTGATTTCCCATTTTCAATGGGTTCAGGGTATAATAAATATAAAACTTACAAAAAAATTTGGGGACTCTAGCTATAAAGACGTGGGAGATATAATTTTATAACTAACATTCGATATTGTTTTTAATCGATAACAATAAAACTAAAATAGTTATCGACTTTTTTTAACAAACTCGATCTTTTCGTGCTTTTCACGGACCTACATAAATTTCAAGAATCTAGCTCTTATAGGTTCTGAGAACGACGCGTTCATACATACGGACAGACAGACGGACAGACGGACAGACGGACATGGCTATATCAACTCGGCTTGTCATCCTGATCAAGAATATATATACTTTATGGGGTCTGCCACGCCTCCTTCTGCCTGTTACATACATACGCCCTCCAACAAAACATTATACCCTGATTTTCCCATTTTCAATGGGTTCAGGGTATAAAAATTGGAAAAAATGTAATAAAATATGTTGAACATAAGCTGAAAATTTCATTCAAATCCATTAATTCGCGCAGAAGTTATTAAACAAAACGTTTGGCCAATCGGCCAAACACGTGACCAGCAAAACAAAGCAAACTGTTTTCCTATACATGTGCACACATACACACATACACATTGAGCTGCGTGCATCTAGCAACTTCTAAAACCCGTAAGTTTTAGTGTACATATTTCCAATAGATGGCGCTATGATTTGCGAATTATCAGCTGCTCAGTTGGTTCGAAACTTGGATGGCGCTATTCAATCGAACCATAGATGACGCTATTACCTAAACAATTGAAATGAATTGAATTTAGTTTTCTGTGCGTTTATACGAAATGCTAATTATGCAGTATTTTAACGCAGATAGCGCGGGGTTTAGGGTATCTCCTAGTCGGGACCGCCGACTAGAGTTTTCTTACTTGTTATACCCTGAACCCATTGAAAATGGGAAAATCAGGGTATAATGTTTTTGTTGAAATGTATGTAACAGGGAGAAGGAGGCGTGGCAGACCCCATAAAGTATATATATTCTTGATCAGGGAGAGTAGCCGAGTCGATTTAGCACTGTCTGTCTGTCCGTCCGTCCGTCTGTCTGTCCGTATGTATGAACGCGTCGTTCTCAGAACCTATAAGAGCTAGAGACTTGAAATTTTTTATGTAGGTTCCTGTATAGCACGAAATGATCGAGTTTGTTAAAAAAAATTGATAACTGTCTTAATTTTAATGTTATCGATTAAAAACGAAATCGATGCTCCGTTATATAATTCTATATAATTAATCTTTATAGCTAGAGTCTCCAAATTTTGCATTTAGCGATATTTAGGCTTTGCGCAATTTCGGTTTTTGTTAAATTTTGGATGCCACGCCCCCTTCGCCTCAAATTTTTAAGTCCTGTATTTCAAATACTACAGACTTGTGCTTTGGCACATGTATACATATGGATGACATGATCACGCCCAACAAGTTTGATCAAAATCGTTACTCTAGAAAAAAAGTTACTAAACATTTAATTTCCCATAACATTGCTATGCAAAGCAGCCAAAGATCAGCTGACGCACCGACTGGCGTGTGTGTGTACGTGCGCCTGTGCGTGTGTGTGTGTATGTTTTGCTTGTAATGGACGTACATATGCATGTGTATATAAATAGCGGTTCTTCATAGGGTTTAGGGTATACCCTTGTCGAGCGGTCTCGACTAGAGTTTTCTTACTTGTTTCCATTTAGTTTTTTAACAAATGTATCTTCCTCATACTCGGTCATATGGCACGGCTGCTTGTTGCTTGGTTTTAAGGGTGACATTTCACAACTTTCGTCGTCTGCATCCTTCCATGCCCAACTTCCTCGCATAGGGAAGTGTCCTCGTCTTCGTGCTGACAACGATTTACATCCGTTTCAGTCATTGAGTGATACGCATCCATTTCCGTATTGAAGATAAGGAACTTCGTTTTAGTTTTCGGAATGACTTTCCTTCCGTCAAGGATCAGTGGTATCGGTATTGATTCGAAAAGACTTGCATGCTGATTGATTGCATCGATGATCAGTGTATTGTCCTTAAACATCACTTGAGCCATCATCAGTTTGTATATGAGTTGAAGCCTCTTCGGAGAATTTCCGCCGGGAAGAAGTTGATTTCCTTGGAGCTTCTTTTCAATCTCGTTGAGTTCCGCCAACATTTTATTTGGTTCCACCAGGGACGGATGAACTCTTCCTTAGTTTATATCCGTCATAAGGCTAATTACTGCTGACTGAAGGTCTTCGGTTTCATCAATCCAGTTGCGCACTTGTGTGATTAACATGAAGAATTTTACGGATTCTTTGTAAACGTAGAAGTATTCTTTCATTGTGCTAGCCATTTTGTTTATTTCTGTTGTGACTCTTTCAAAGTTTTTATTTACTTCTTCAGTCGTAGCTTGTATCAGATTTGACGTTGCATTGATCACTGATGTCTGGTTGCTTACAAATTCATTGAGCCGTTTTTCGTTTTTATACCCTGAACCCATTCAAAATGGGAAAATCAGGGTATGTTTTTGTTAGAGGGCGTATGTATGTAACAGGCAGAAGGAGGCGTGGCAGACCCCATAAAGTATATATATTCTTGATCAGGATGACAAGCCGAGTTGATATAGCCATGTCCGTCTGTCCGTCTGTCTGTCCGTATGTATGAACGCGTCGTTCTCAGAACCTATAAGAGTTAGAGACTTGAAATTTTTTATGTAGGTCCGTGAATAGCACGAAAAGATCGAGTTTGTTAAAAAAAGTCGATAACTATTTTAATTTTATTGTTATCGATTAAAAACAATATCGAATGTTAGTTATAAAATTATATCTCCCACGTCTTTATAGCTATAGTCCCCAAATTTTTTTGTAAGTTTTATATTTATTTTCTCTAATTTTGATTTTTGTAGAGTTTTCTTACTTGTTAAAAATGTAAACCCATTCATTTACTGGCTTTGAGTGCAACTAACCTCAATTTAAATATTTGGGGAAATTTGGAGCCGGTATCCAAAATTTAACAAAGATCAAAATTAGAGAAAACAAGTAAGAAAACTCTAGTCGAGACCGCTCGACTAGGGTATACCCTGAACCCTGCGAAGAACCGCTATTCCAAGCAATCTCCGCTTCTTTAATATACATAAGTATATATATGTTCATTACAAATAGAACATACACACACATACACAGGCGCACACACACACAAGCGCCAGTCGTTGCGTCAGCTGTTCTTTGGCTGCTGTTTGCATGCCAATGACATGGGAAATTAAATGTTTAATAACTTTTTTTTCTAGAGTAACGATTTTGATCAAACTTGTTGGGCGTGATCATGTCATCCATATGTATGTATGTGCCAAAGCACAAGTCTCTAGTATTTGATATACGGGAGTTACAAATTGGAGGCGAAGGGGGCGTGGCACCCAAAATTTAACAAAAACCGAAATTGCGTAAGACCCAAATAACACTAAATGCAAAATTTGAAGACTCTAGCTATAAAGATGAATTAGATAGAATTTTATAGCTTAATTTAAATTTTCGTTTTTAATCGATAACAATAAAACGATAACAGTTATCGAATTTCTGAAACAAACTCGATATGCGCGCCCTATACAGGGACCTACAAAAAAAATTTGAAGTCTCTAGCTATTGTAAGTTCTGAGATCGACGCGTTCATACAGACAGACAGACAGACGGACAGGGCTAAATCGACTCGGCTTGTCTCCCTGATCAAGAATATATATACTTTATGGGGTCTGCCACGCCTCCTTCTGCCTGTTACATACATACGCCTTCCAACAAAAACATTATACCCTGATTTCCCATTTTCAATGGGTTCAGGGTATAATAAATATAAAACTTACAAAAAAAATTTGGGGACTCTAGCTATAAAGACGTGGGAGATATAATTTTATAACTAACATTCGATATTGTTTTTAATCGATAACAATAAAACTAAAATAGTTATCGACTTTTTTTAACAAACTCGATCTTTTCGTGCTTTTCACGGACCTACATAAATTTCAAGAATCTAGCTCTTATAGGTTCTGAGAACGACGCGTTCATACATACGGACAGACAGACGGACAGACGGACAGACGGACATGGCTATATCAACTCGGCTTGTCATCCTGATCAAGAATATATATACTTTATGGGGTCTGCCACGCCTCCTTCTGCCTGTTACATACATACGCCCTCCAACAAAACATTATACCCTGATTTTCCCATTTTCAATGGGTTCAGGGTATAAAAATTGGAAAAAATGTAATAAAATATGTTGAACATAAGCTGAAAATTTCATTCAAATCCATTAATTCGCGCAGAAGTTATTAAACAAAACGTTTGGCCAATCGGCCAAACACGTGACCAGCAAAACAAAGCAAACTGTTTTCCTATACATGTGCACACATACACACATACACATTGAGCTGCGTGCATCTAGCAACTTCTAAAACCCGTAAGTTTTAGTGTACATATTTCCAATAGATGGCGCTATGATTTGCGAATTATCAGCTGCTCAGTTGGTTCGAAACTTGGATGGCGCTATTCAATCGAACCATAGATGACGCTATTACCTAAACAATTGAAATGAATTGAATTTAGTTTTCTGTGCGTTTATACGAAATGCTAATTATGCAGTATTTTAACGCAGATAGCGCGGGGTTTAGGGTATCTCCTAGTCGGGACCGCCGACTAGAGTTTTCTTACTTGTTATACCCTGAACCCATTGAAAATGGGAAAATCAGGGTATAATGTTTTTGTTGAAATGTATGTAACAGGGAGAAGGAGGCGTGGCAGACCCCATAAAGTATATATATTCTTGATCAGGGAGAGTAGCCGAGTCGATTTAGCACTGTCTGTCTGTCCGTCCGTCCGTCTGTCTGTCCGTATGTATGAACGCGTCGTTCTCAGAACCTATAAGAGCTAGAGACTTGAAATTTTTTATGTAGGTTCCTGTATAGCACGAAATGATCGAGTTTGTTAAAAAAAATTGATAACTGTCTTAATTTTAATGTTATCGATTAAAAACGAAATCGATGCTCCGTTATATAATTCTATATAATTAATCTTTATAGCTAGAGTCTCCAAATTTTGCATTTAGCGATATTTAGGCTTTGCGCAATTTCGGTTTTTGTTAAATTTTGGATGCCACGCCCCCTTCGCCTCAAATTTTTAAGTCCTGTATTTCAAATACTACAGACTTGTGCTTTGGCACATGTATACATATGGATGACATGATCACGCCCAACAAGTTTGATCAAAATCGTTACTCTAGAAAAAAAGTTACTAAACATTTAATTTCCCATAACATTGCTATGCAAAGCAGCCAAAGATCAGCTGACGCACCGACTGGCGTGTGTGTGTACGTGCGCCTGTGCGTGTGTGTGTATGTTTTGCTTGTAATGGACGTACATATGCATGTGTATATAAATAGCGGTTCTTCATAGGGTTTAGGGTATACCCTTGTCGAGCGGTCTCGACTAGAGTTTTCTTACTTGTTTCCATTTAGTTTTTTAACAAATGTATCTTCCTCATACTCGGTCATATGGCACGGCTGCTTGTTGCTTGGTTTTAAGGGTGACATTTCACAACTTTCGTCGTCTGCATCCTTCCATGCCCAACTTCCCTCGCATAGGGAAGTGTCCTCGTCTTCGTGCTGACAACGATTTACATCCGTTTCAGTCATTGAGTGATACGCATCCATTTCCGTATTGAAGATAAGGAACTTCGTTTTAGTTTTCGGAATGACTTTCCTTCCGTCAAGGATCAGTGGTATCGGTATTGATTCGAAAAGACTTGCATGCTGATTGATTGCATCGATGATCAGTGTATTGTCCTTAAACATCACTTGAGCCATCATCAGTTTGTATATGAGTTGAAGCCTCTTCGGAGAATTTCCGCCGGGAAGAAGTTGATTTCCTTGGAGCTTCTTTTCAATCTCGTTGAGTTCCGCCAACATTTTATTTGGTTCCACCAGGGACGGATGAACTCTTCCTTAGTTTATATCCGTCATAAGGCTAATTACTGCTGACTGAAGGTCTTCGGTTTCATCAATCCAGTTGCGCACTTGTGTGATTAACATGAAGAATTTTACGGATTCTTTGTAAACGTAGAAGTATTCTTTCATTGTGCTAGCCATTTTGTTTATTTCTGTTGTGACTCTTTCAAAGTTTTTATTTACTTCTTCAGTCGTAGCTTGTATCAGATTTGACGTTGCATTGATCACTGATGTCTGGTTGCTTACAAATTCATTGAGCCGTTTTTCGTTTTTATACCCTGAACCCATTGAAAATGGGAAAATCAGGGTATGTTTTTGTTAGAGGGCGTATGTATGTAACAGGCAGAAGGAGGCGTGGCAGACCCCATAAAATATATATATTCTTGATCAGGATGACAAGCCGAGTTGATATAGCCATGTCCGTCTGTCCGTCTGTCTGTCCGTATGTATGAACGCGTCGTTCTCAGAACCTATAAGAGCTAGAGACTTGAAATTTTTTATGTAGGTCCGTGAATAGCACGAAAAGATCGAGTTTGTTAAAAAAAGTCGATAACTATTTTAATTTTATTGTTATCGATTAAAAACAATATCGAATGTTAGTTATAAAATTATATCTCCCACGTCTTTATAGTTAGAGTCCCCAAATTTGTTTGTAAGTTTTATATTTATTTTCTCTAATTTTGATTTTTGTTAAATTTTGGATACCGGCTCCAAATTTCCCCAAATATTTAAATTGAGGTTAGTTGCACTCAAAGCCAGTAAATGAATGGGTTTACATTTTTAAAAATTGGAAAAAATGTAGTAAAATATGTTGAACATAAGCTGAAAATTTCATTCAAATCCATTAATTCGCGCAGAAGTTATTAAACAAAACATTTTGCCAATCGGCCAAACACGTGACCAGCAAAGCAAAGCAAACTGTTTTCCTATACATGTGTACACATACACACATACACATTGAACTGCGTGCATCTAGCAAGCTCTAAAACCCGCAAGTTTTAGTGTACATATTTCCAATAGATGGCGCTATGATTTGCGAATTATCAGCTGCTCAGTTGGATCGAAACTTGAATGGCGCTATTCAATCGAACCATAGATGGCGCTATTGGCTAAACAATTGAAAATGAATTGAATTTAGTTTTCTGTGCGTTTATACGAAATGCTAATTATGCAGTATTTTAACGCAGATAGCGCGGGGTTTAGGGTATTTCCTAGTCGGGACCCCCGACTAGAGTTTTCTTACTTGTTAATGATTGTTTGCATGTTTTCCTCTAATCTGTTAGCCGTGGCAATATCGAAAAACATTATAAACCTTTTTTTTCTATCCGGTATTAGTTTAATGATTTTGTTTTTCTCATTTATGATTTTTATTTTATATTTGAGGGTTTGACACACTGCTGTACAGTAGTTGAATTCACCCAATTTTTCGCAAATTATGTCCGTTTTAACCATCAGCTCATCTGCTTGTTTCAAAACTTCGAAGTATGCTTGCATGTTGTAGTAGAATAATAACTGCCAGCTTGAAGATACGACTACTTTTACTTTTCCAAGATTGTCCATCAGCATAGCTGTTCGTTGATTTATATCCTGGATTTTTATTCTGCTTGTATTAGTTGCACTTGTTATTGTGGTGCTTGCTACCTGCAGCATCATGAGTAGGCTGAAGATCGTCGCTTTGGCTGTCGTAAACTTTGCTGATTTGGTCTGTTCACGTCGGGTTTTCGGTTTTCCTTGCTCATCTTTATTTTGAGTAGGTAGTAAACAGATCCTGTTTATTGATCTTTTCACCTCACCCATATTTGTTTTTATTGTTACTACTCGGACTTTGTTATCTTGTCCTTTTGTAGTTTTGGTTCTCTTTCCCATGGGCCATCTAGCGGGATGCGTATTTTCTTGTTTTAATAACACAAGTTGGCCTTCCATGGGGTTTGGCTTGTCCTGCCGCCACTTGGTTCGCTGCTGCAGTGTCGATAAATATTCATATTTCCATTTCCTCCAGAATTCTGCTCTGATGCGTTGCATGTGCCTCCATCTATCTAGAGATCCAATTTTCCGATTTTCATCAAAGTGTTCTGGAGCTCCAATGAGTGGTCTTCCCACAATAAAGTGACCTGGTGTCAAAATATCGCCACCTTCCGTGTCACTGTTTATGCTGACCAGGGGGCGTGAGTTTAGCACTGCTTCTATTTGGCAAAGTAGTGTTGAGAATTCTTCAAATGTGAAGCTGTTATCGCCGATGACCAGCTTTAGATGGTGTTTGACCGACTTTACACCAGCTTCCCATAATCCTCCCATGTGAGGGCTTGCCGGCGGGATAAAGTGCCACTTGATGCCTTCTTTTTCAAGTACTGGTGCAACACTTTTATTTTCCTTTAATGCGTCGACAAGGTCTTTTCCTAGTATTCTAGCGGCACCGGCGAAATTTGTGCCGTTGTCAGAATACAAATGTTCACTTTTGCCGCGTCTGGCAAAGAATCTTCGAAGAGCCTCTAAAAACTTATCTGATGATAAGTCACTGACGGGTTCTAGATGTATTGCCTTGGTGGCCATACATACAAATAGGCATATGTACCCTTTGTACGATTTTTGACCTCTTCCTTTGGAGCAGCGAATTTGAAAGGGTCCAGCGTAGTCGATGCCAGTGTTTTGAAACGGGTAATCGCCAGTTACTCGATACACTGGTAAATTTCCCATTAATTGGATGGCCATTTCCTGTTTATACCGAATGCAGGTAACACATTGACGTAGATATTTTTTCAATGTATTTCGTAGACCTAAAATCCAGAACTCCCTCTGAATGAAGTTCCTCATCAGCATTAGTCCGCCGTGTAAGGTTTTTTTGTGAGCGTTGTTTATTATCAGCCAGCCCAATTGTGATTTTCCTAGTATTATTGGGTGTTTTACATTGTATGGCACCATTGCATTTTGAAGACGTCCTCCCACACGTAATACTCCATCTCTATCCAGAAAGGGGTTGAGCGCTTGCAATCTACTCTTTGATTCCAGAGGCTTTCCAGAATTGAGTAAATGAATATCCTGGCCAAAATCAAGTTGTTGCTGTAGCTTTACAATAACTGTTTTGGCTTCTTCTAATTCGTCAACAGTGAGGTAAGTTGGCTGCTGCTTCTTTCCTTTCAATTTTGCTATAAAGCGTAATATATATGCGATTACGCTTGTTAGCTTACTAATCGATGAAAACTTTGTTAGGAGTGGAATCAGGTAGTTTTCTTCTGTGGTTAGAGCTGCTACTATAACCGCTTCTTTTTCTTCAAATTGCGGCCAGTGATCTGACTGCTTCGTTAACCACTCAGGGCCTTTCCACCATATAGCACTTGCTGCTAAGTGTTTTGGGGAGATTCTTCTTGAGGAGACATCTGCTGGGTTGTCTACCGATTTTACGTATTTCCATTCAACGTTAGGCAGTTTTTTGCTAATTTCGTCTACTCTTGTTTTGACGAATTTATCTTTGCTACGCTTGTTCTTTATCCAAGCTAGCGTTATTTGTGAATCACTCCATGCTAGCGTTTTGGTGTGATCTCCAACTATTCCTCGTATTTTTGCTAACAGCTCTCCAAGCTTTGGCATAACCAGCGCCTGCGTTGTGGTTACGAATTTGCTTGCAATTCTGGGCTTGATTGTTAAGCAAACACTATTTTTCAGGACTTCAACGTTTTGCGAAATTGCTTGGACCTCCACGTTTCGTTTGATTCGGCGCAGTTTCAGCTGTTGTGCGGCTTCTTCAGATATAAGAGTTTTTGTGAACCCCCATCAATAAGGGCTCTAAGTTGCTCGTATTTTCCAGATTTATTTTTAATCCGTATGAGCGCTGTTGCCAGCAACGTATCTTGTCCTTTATTTTCTTTTAGACAATTGCTGCTGACGGCTCTCTTTTTATTTGAATCCTCGTGAAGCAAATAGTTGTGTGATTTGGAGCATTGCTTACATGTCCAATCTTTCTTGCAATCTTTCATGCTGTGAGCGCCTAGACATTTGAAGCATAGCGCATTTTTAGACACAAATTCTTTGCTTTTTATACCCTGAACCCATTAAAAATTGGAAAATCAGGGTATAATGTTTTTGTTGAAATGTATGTAACAGGGAGAAGGAGGCGTGGCAGACCCCATAAAGTATATATATTCTTGATCAGGGAGAGTAGCCGAGTCGATTTAGCCCTGTCCGTCTGTCCGTCCGTCCGTCTGTCCGTCTGTCCGTCTGTCTGTCCGTATGTATGAACGCGTCGTTCTCAGAACCTATAAGAGCTAGAGACTTGAAATTTTTATGTAGGTTCCTGTATAGCACGAAAGATCGAGTTTGTTAAAAAAAATCGATAACTGTCTTAATTTTAATGTTATCGATTAAAACGAAATCGATGCTCCGTTATATAATTCTATATAATTCATCTTTATAGCTAGAGTCTTCAAATTTTGCATTTATTGTTATGTGAGCATTACACAGTTTCGGTTTTTGTTAAATTTTGGATGCCACGCCCCCTTCGCCTCAAATTGGTAACTCCCGTATATCAAATACTAGAGACTTGTGCTTAGGCACATACATACATATGGATGACATGATCACGCCCAACAAGTTTGATCAAAATCGTTACTCTAGAAAAAAAGTTATTAAACATTTAATTTCCCATAGCATTGCGCATGCAAAGCAGCCAAAGAACAGCTGACGCAACGACTGGCGCTTGTGTGTGTGCGCCTGAGCGGGTGTGTGTATGTTTGGCTTGTAATGAACATATTTGTATATTCTTATGTATATTAAAGAAACGGAGATTGCTTGGAATTGCGGTTCTTCATAGGGTTCAGGGTAACCCCTAGTCGAGCGGTCTCGACTAGAGTTTTCTTACTTGTTTTGACAGGTTCAGCTTTAAATTTCTGACACCTATGTATGTCGTGGCTGTCCATTTGGCAAAAACGGCACTTTCTGTAGCTCGTTTTCTTTGCTTCAGTATGGACGGCACTTTCTTGTACTGAATTTATTGAGTTATACAGTTGCTCAATAAACTCCAGCACATTGTCCAAGGACTGAATTTCTCTAGCCTTCTTTACATGTTGCTCATAAAGTTGTAGGGCTCCCGTCGAGAATCGTCGCAACAATATCTGAGCGATTAAAACATCACTATGATTACCCATTTGGCCTTTTTCTTTAATGATGAAAATGCACTCTGTTGCTGTGTCCAAGAACTTGCGGATACTGCCTTCATCATTGTTCTTCAGCAACTCCAGTTCCACTAACTGATTGACGGCGTTAGCAAATATTTTACGGTTATTTTCGTTGCGCTTGCATATTAACTCCCACGCTGAATTGTAGCTAACAGATGATCCAACTAATAAATGGCTTACAACCATTTTGGCTTCTCCTTTGAGGCATGATTTCAGGTAGTTCAGCTTCCTTGTTTCGCTGATATCCATCCTGTTGTGAATCACCTCGGAAAACAATTCGAAGAACGTTGACCACTCTTTTGGATTTCCATTAAAATGAGAAATATCTACTTTTGGTAGCTCTGGAACGTCTTCTTTCATATTGTGCAAGTCACCCATTCTTCTATTTAATTTCTTCGAGAGTAGGTTGACTGCGCATTCCAGATCGTCAATCTCGTCAATATCGAAAGCAAATTTTTCATATTTTACCTCTAATTCTGTGATTGTCGATTGTACTGTGTTTCATAAGAAATTCAAATTGTCTTTGTAGTCACGAATTTCTTCCTGGTTGCTGAACTCTAGATTGGCATACTCTTCCTTAATGAGTTGCCTTACTTTTAGAGTTCTTCTGTCCACAAGGTCTACCATCACATCCGCCTCATTTCTTTGAGGAAACGTATCTTCCCGCTGAATAAGTTTTGCTTTGGATGTTTCTGGTTTCATCTCAATGTTCTTGCTAGATGCTGGTTGTTCGGTGTTCATGGTGTCGACTTTCATCAAGGATTCTTTATAGATCTTGATGCTGTTCATTGTGCCATCGTATATTTTCTCCGTAAAATATTCATGAGTGACGATCCCAACTTTCATCAGTATTGAATGATTGGCATTGAATTTTGCTGCCAATTCGTCAATCACTGATATGGCATCTCTCTTTTTAATGCTCAGCTGTATGTTGTCAAAAATCTCTGACTGTTTTTTGGTCAACTCAAGAGTTTTGGTCGACAGCATCTTGTAGTGTTATTGGTATATATATATATATATATATATATATATATATATATATAGATTTTATTATACCCTGAACCCATTGAAAATGGGTAATCAGGGTATAATGTTTTTGTTGGAAGGCGTATGTATGTAACAGGCAGAAGGAGGCGTGGCAGACCCCATAAAGTATATATATTCTTGATCAGGGAGACTAGCCGAGTCGATTTAGCCCTGTCCGTCTGTCCGTCTGTCCGTCTGTCCGTATGTATGAACGCGTCGATCTCAGAACTTACAATAGCTAGAGACTTCAAATTTTTTTGTAGGTCCCTGTATAGGGCGCGCATATCGAGTTTGTTTCAGAAATTCGATAACTGTTATCGTTTTATTGTTATCGATTAAAAACGAAAATCTAAATTAAGCTATAAAATTCTATCTAATTCATCTTTATAGCTAGAGTCTTCAAATTTTGCATTTAGTGTTATTTGGGTCTTACGCAATTTCGGTTTTTGTTAAATTTTGGGTGCCACGCCCCCTTCGCCTCCAATTTGTAACTCCCGTATATCAAATACTAGAGACTTGTGCTTTGGCACATACATATATATGGATGACGTGATCACGCCCAACAAGTTTGATCAAAATCGTTACTCTAGAAAAAAAGTTATTAAGCATTTAATTTCCCATAGCATTGCCATGCAAACAGCAGCCAAAGAACAGCTGACGCAACGATTTGCGCTTGTGAGTGCTTGCGCCTGTGTATGTGTGTGTGTATGTGTTGTTTGTAATGAACATATATATAAACTTATGTATATTAAAGAAACGGAGATTGTTTGGAATTGCGGTTCTGCGCAGGGTTCAGGGTATACCCTAGTCGAGCGGTCTCGACTAGAGTTTTCTTACTTGTTTTTTTTTTAAATGTTGTTAATTTTATTTTTTGGTTTTACCCGTTGGAGGTGTTTTTGTTTTGATCGCCTGGTTGATCTTGCTGTGCCTCTACTCACAGATAGGATGGTAAGCCAAAATAATAAAATTTGTAAACAACAAACAATTTACTTTTAACACTTTTCACAGAACTTTTCCTTGTAGATCGGATCGAAGGACCAAAATGAATGCACTTAAACTGCGGTGGTGGTTAGTTTTGTACTGAGTCTTTATTCTTCTGAGGCAGGGATTTTATACCCTGACTCATGCATGAATCATAGCTTAAATTATGTAACCTTAGCCTAGCGCTGAGTTTGTAAGGCTCTAATTTTAATGTCAACCCATGTGGCCCTTGTTTATGTATGTTGCGCTCCCTTCTAATCGACAAGTGCGTCGGAGGCATTTTTCAATTGGTTTGTATTCTTAGCGCGTCGGGTTTCTCTTTTAATTGTTATGCATTTGTATGTTTGTGCCTAAACATTCTTATGTTTATGCATGAACAGTTGTTGTTATTATTATGGTTGTTCCCGTTTTGGTTATTGCCTCGGTTGGAATTATTCCTACCTCTGTTATAACCTCGACCACTTCTTTTGTTATTTCCGTAATTGTTGTTATTGTTATTAGAGTGGTAGTTACCTCGGCCATTGCCTCTTCCTCTGTGGGAATAGTAACCACCGCCCCTACTATTGCGGCCTCGCTGAAATAATACTGTACTTGTACTTCCATAAGTAATGAATATATTTACTCATCACATCATTGAAATTAACGAAGTTTCCAGCTTCCAGTATTATTTTGAGTTTATCATGCTCACAATTCTTAATCATTGCAGAAACAGACTCGTTTGTGGAGAATTTCTCTGAATTGTTTGGGTCTAGGCCGTCATCAATAAGGGCTGCCTCCAGTTGTTTTCGCAAATTGTCTATTTCAGTTGCGTACTGGGTGGCAGTTTTGCCTTTTTGTTTTATATTCATCAATTTAGCTTTTAGTACGTCGGGAGATTCTCCTTTTACATTTTCTTTAAGCTTATTTATTATTCCAGATATAGTGGTCTCGTCTTGTACCTTATACAAGATTGTGCCAATTATTTTTGACTTTACGACCTCTACTGCTATATCTTCCTGATCGCCTTTGGTTCTTTCTACAAGGTTCAATGCTGTTATGAACCGATTTAATGTCAACTTATTACCGTCAAATTCGGGTACTGAAGAGGAAACCTGCTTCACATATTCCCTGCCCAAAACGGTCTGATTAGCCATTGTTTCTATATTTTCTTTCAATAGTTCAGTATCGCTTTCGCTATCCGAATTTATTACAGGTTTGGACTCATCCAAATCTTGTAATTGGTTTTCGTCAAATTCAACTAGTTCGTTGATATTTGCAGGGATTATTATATCAACACTCCTTCTAATGCTGATATTTTGCAATCTTTCACGGAGTGATTTGATTGTTTTTTGACATTGATATTTGTGTTCATATGTCAATTTTTCATATACTTGATTTACTGCTGTTAGTATATTATTATATTGATCTGTTAAAATGCGCAAATGATGTATCACTGTTTCTGTTTTTATTGTTTTATCAGAATTGATACATTTGTATGATTTCCCAAATTTGTCTTAGAAATCATTAATTGGATTCACTAACGCACTCCATTCCATTTCTTATCGGAAAAATGGAGATATTAGCGTTTTAAGCTCAGCATCAATATAGTAGTAATACCAAGTATTGAATTTATTTTTTTGATATATATATGTATATTATTTTATTATTATTTGTAATATTTAGCAGTAATTAAAATTACAACTAACTTAATTTTTTAAAGCACTTTCTGCTGGGGCCTTCGGCTTGTTTACATATTTAGATATATGTATACATATATTTATATATTTATATTAAGTTGTACATTTTACTATTATTTAGGAACTTTATTTAGCTTATATATATTTTCTTTTGAGGGGTTTGCAAGGATAGACATGGGACAGTTGTTTTGGAAGATTAGGGGTTTAAGGTGTGATGTAGCGGGACAGTTGAATATGTGTTGGATGGTGAGGTGTGTGGTAGTGTTGCAGTTTGGGAATGGAAGGATTTTGTCGGAATTGAAATGAAATTGTTTTGAAAATAGTGTGTGTCCTAGTCTGAGTCGTATTATTTTAGTTTGATCTCTACGTGTAATAGTTTTTTGGTTAATAATTTTTGTGAAGTTATTTGCGTTTATTAAATTTGTGTTTATTTGTTTGTACCAACTGTTGCAGTGTTGGATATTGTTTTTTAGTTTTTGTGAAAGTATGTTTTTTATAGCTTTGTTGATATCTGTTGTGTTAAAGTTGGGTGTGTAGTGAAGTGGCATTCTTAATGTTGTTTTGGCAGCACTGTCGGCTAGCTCTTTTCCTTCAAAGCCAGAGTGACTGGGTATCCAGAGGAGCTTTATTTTTGGGGCAGATTTTGTTAGTAGGGTTCTTATGGTTATAGGGTATAGATTGTTGTTGTTAATGTTGGAAATGGATTTAATGGATGAGAGTGAGTCGGAGCAGATTATGTAGTTTCCTACTCTTCTTTTTTGGATTAACTCTATTGCATGAAGGATGGCTATGGTTTCGGCAGATAGGATAGATGAGTAATGGGGTAGTATGCATCTTTGTAGGACTTCGACCTCTGTTGTGATGGCAAAGGTGGGTGTGTTGTTTTGAAGTGAGCCGTCTGTATATATGAATGTGTGGTTTTTGTATTTGTCTTTGAGTTCGAGAAATTGTTGTCTGTATGCGATTGGTGGTGTGTTTGCTTTGTTACATTTTTTTTTAGCGTGGTGTCGATTAAGGAAGGGGGAAATGACCATTGAGGAGTAATTTTTTTGTTTGGGAGTGGGAGGTAGGGGATATTGTACTCTTTGCATGATGTTATTATTTTTTCAAGTGTTGATGTTAATTTGCTTCTTTTTTGGTAGCAATTTCGTTTAATGTGTTTGTGGAGTTGTGGGTTAGTGCTGTGTAATAATGCTTTGGTTGTAATAAAGTCTCTTTTTTGTTCTATTGTGGGTATGTTTGCTTCGAAGAGTAAGTTGGGGATAGGGGTTGAGCGGAGTGCTCCGAGTGATGTACGGATTGCGGCGTTGAATACGGTTTTTAGTTTATTGAGGGTTGATTTAGGGGCGTATCCATAGATAAAGAGTGCATAGTCTATTTTTGCTATAATTGTTGATTTTGCTACGTTTATCAGGGTGTATGAGTTGCAATTGAATTTAGGGCTTGCTAGGCATTTAATAACATTCAGTTTTTTATTTAGGACTGGTAGAATTTGTTTTATGTGTGAGTCCCACCTGTATTTATTGTTTATTGTTAGTCCTAGGATTTTTAGATTGCGGACTGAAGGGATGGGGTGTTGTTGCAGGATATGGTGCAGGTGCAGTTGTGCTTACGGCAGATATGGAGGTGTTGGCATTTTTCGATGGAGAGTGATGCTCCAGAATATGAACACCACTCGTGAATTTTATAAAAGAGGCTGTCCAAGTTATATTTTTGATTTTTATACTATTTCACGTAGTGATATAGTATATTGGTTTTGTGCTATGTCCGTCATGCTGTCCGTCCGTCTGTCCGTATGAACGCAAACCATTTCCACGCTATTGAAGCTAGAGACTTGAAATTTGAAATATATACTCGTGTATACCCTCGTCTGATAAATTGTCAAGATTTTCCCGATGCGCCCACTAGGGGCGTGGCAAATCGGAAAATGCATTTTCCTGTATCTCAGAAACACTACTTCTAGAAGGGCTAGAGTGTTGAGATTTTACCTGAACACTCATGTCGACATCCCAAAATCAAAAAGCTATGGCGGATATATCTACGTCCATTGGGGGCGTGGCAAATCGGGTCCAACTGTATCTTCTACAGCTTTAAAGCTAGAACGCCCAAATTTGGCACGTGGGTTACTGTTACGATCCTATAAAGATCGCCCAAAAAATTTTATGGCCACGCTTACTAGGGGCGTGGAAAATCGGATCTGAATATATAGTAATTTTACTAGTTTCGTTATATTTTGAGCAATATTGATGCTAGAGACTTGAGACGTGGTATATATACTCGGGTTAACATCCCACAATCGAAAAGGTATGGCGGATATATCTACGCCTTCAGGGGGCGTGGCAACAAATATCAGCTTATATCTCCCACAGTTTTAGTGGTAGAAGCTTCAAAATTGGATGCTAAGTTACTGGGGGCCTCCTCTATCGATTCCCCAAAAAATATTGTCTACGGCCACTGGGGGCGTGGCAAATCAAAACTGAAACCTCTGCAGCTTCTGAGCCAATAACGCGCCACACAATGACTTTGTGACCTTTGACCTTGTCTATTGATTTGCCAAATTATATATATGTGTTAGAAAAGAATATTTTATTAATACAAAATAACTAAATAAAGAAAATATAACAAAAATATCAACATGACCGCACCGGGGTTCGAGCCCACACCTCTACGCTCGCCAACGAACTTAAATCACATTTTCAGATTGCCACCCCTCTCATTTTGAGAGTTGCCATATCTCTTATTTTGCGAGATGCCACCTCTCTCGATTTAGGTGCGTGTTCTTGATAAGGTAAGGCAATCGAGATAAATCGAGAGAGGTGGCATCTCTAAGCTTCGATTCTAATTGAAACTATCTGGCTACCTCCAATGAAAAGTTTTAATCTGCAACTAATTTAAGCGGCGACAGTGGGGATTTAAGGTTAAATTTTAAAAAATGTAATGTGATAGATTCCCTTGTGTGCTTTTGGGGCGTGAAATAGTATTTCGCTGTCGGTTGCGTAAGACAGCAACGTTCTTACTTGTTTTTATTGTTAAGAGGCATTATTAGGAAAAAGTCGTCAGCGTAAGCGCTGAAGTGTATTTCTTTTTGGAGGGATATGATGTTGGAGAGTTTATTGAATGCAATAAGGAAGAGGATAACTGATATTGGTGAACCTTGGGGGATGCCATTGTGTAGGGGATATGGGGAGCTTATTGTATTTTTTATTTTTATTTTTATTTTACGGTTGGACATGAAATTTTTTATGAAATTTAGAATTTTTGGGCCGATTTTCCATTTGATTAATTCCTCAACTATTGAGTGCACACCAACTCTGTCGAAGGCCTTTGAGAAGTCAAGGGCAATGACGGAGGTGTGCTTTTAGTTTTTAGCGATCAGGTGATCGGCATAGAGCAGACCGTCTGAAACCGATTTTCCGCGCTTGAAACCTGTTTGGTTGGGGTGAAGAATGTTGTTTTCCGTTGCAAACCACCATAGGCGCTTCGCAATTATTTTTTCCAGCGTTTTGGATAAGCAATGGATTCGTTGTCGCTGTTGTTTATATGTTGGTTCTTGCTTGGGACTTTTGTTTTTGATTTTGTTTTAGAGGGCTTAAAATTAGTAGCTAAGGGGTTAGATTTATCTTTAGGGAATATTTTTACTTTTAGATCTTCAGTGTGTTGTGATGTATAGCATTTGTTTCCGATGGAGGAAGAGTAACCGTCTGTTTCCATGGCTTCTGTAAATGATTTCTGCTGTTGTTGATTTCTTTGTTGCTGTGTGGATGTTGTTTCGGTTGATCGTGCTGTGGTTGATTGTACTGTGAACAATTTGGGGTTCGGTGCTGTAACTGTAGGTGGGAGGGTTTCTGGTTGCGGTGTGCTGCTTTGTGTGTGTGCGTGTTGGGTCTTGAATGATGTGTGTATTGGTGTGTGTGTTAGTGTGTGTTAGTGTGTGTATTGGTGTGTGTGTGTTGTTGTCGTATGTGGTGTTGAATGCGCAAGTGTTTTAGCGTAGGTGTTTTTTAGCTGTTGATTGTGTCTATTGTTGTAAATGTTCTGGGCTGTTTTGTGATCGACTTTTCGGTTGTTTTTATTGCTGTTAGCTCTTGTTGCTTAAGGAACGTGGGGCATTTGCGGTCGAGTGGGCTATGGTGATTGTTTATTTCAGGGTTGTTTTTGCAGTTTATGCAGCTCTGAGTATTTTTGCAGAGTTCGTTATCATTTGTATGTTTGGTTTCTGAGCAAATTTTGCAAATTTCTGGGCTCTTGCATATAGCTGTAGGGTGACCAAAGCGAAGACAGTTCTTGCATCGCAGTGGTAGTGGTATATATGGTCTCGCCCGTACGGTTTCGTAGCCAATTTTTATATTTTCTGGTAATTTATGCGTTTCAAATGTAATTATTATCAGTCCAGTTTCTGCCAGTGTACTATTATCGTTGTTTATGTTGTTTGCTTGCCTTTTGAGAATTTTACGCACTTCACTTACGTTTTGTGTTTTCAATTCTTGTTGTATTTCAGTTTCGCTTATGTTTCTCAATTCATTACAGTAAATTACACCTTTACTAGTGTTTAGTGTTTTGTGTTCTGTTGTGGTGATATCCATGTCTGTCATTTTATTGAGTTTCATTAATTTCCAAGCTTGTAATTATACCCTGAACCCATTCAAAATGGGAAAAAAGGTATAATTGTTTTGTGAAAATGTATGTAACAGGCAGAAGGAGGCGTGGCAGACCCCACAAAGTATATATTCTTGATCAGGGAGAGAAGCCGAGTCGATTTAGCCATGTCCGTCTGTCCGTCTGTCCGTATGTTTGAACGCGTCGATCTCAGAAGATATAAGAGCTAGAGACTTCAAATTTTTTTGGAAGTCCGTGTATAGTACGATTCGATCGAGTTTGTTTCAAATATTCGATAACTATCATCGTTTTAATGTTATCGATTAAAAACCGATATCTTCATTTAGTTATAAAATTCTATTTAATTCATCTTTCTAGCTAGAGTCTTCAAATTTTGCATTTAGTGTTATTTGAGCCTTCTGCAATTTCGGTTTTTGTTAAATTTTGGATGCCACGCCCTCAAATTGCCCCTTCGCCTCAAATTGCTAAATCACGTATTTCAAGTACTAGAGACTTGTGCTTTGGCACATACATACATATGAATGTCATGATCACGCCTCACAAATTTGATCAAAATCGTTTGACCAGAAAAGAAGTTATTAAACATTTAATATCTCATATTATCGGCGTCTTGCAGCAGCAGCAGCGAAGCTGATGAGTCATAATGCACAGTTAGCAGATTGTGTGTTGGTGCGTGAGTCTGTGTGTGTTCTTGTGCGTGCGTCTGTGTGTGTGTATGTATTGCTTGCTACATATGTACATACATATAAAAGTAACGGAGAATGTTAGCGGCTCTTAGGAATCGCAGTTCTTCGCAGGGTTCAGGGGATCTCTTTGTCGAGCAGTCTCGACTAGAGCACTCTTACTTGTTATACCCTGAACCCATTGAAAATGGGAAAATCAGGGTATAATGTTTTTGTTGGAGGGCGTATGTATGTAACAGGCAGAAGGAGGCGTGACAGACCCCATAAAGTATATATATTCTTAATCAGGATGACAAGCCGAGTTGATATAGCCATGTCCGTCTGTCCGTCTGTCCGTCTGTCTGTCCGTATGTATGAACGCGTCGTTCTCAGAACCTATAAGAGCTAGAGACTTGAAATTTTTTATGTAGGTCCGTGAATAGCACGAAAAGATCGAGTTTGTTAAAAAAAGTCGATAACTATTTTAATTTAATTGTTATCGATTAAAAACATTATCGAATGTTAGTTATAAAATTATATCTCCCACGTCTTTATAGCTATAGTCCCCAAATTTTTTTGTAAGTTTTATATTTATTTTCTCTAATTTTGATTTTTGTTAAATTTTGGATACCGGCTCCAAATTTCCCCAAATATTTAAATTGAGGTTAGTTGCACTCAAAGCCAGTAAATGAATGGGTTTACATTTTTAAAAATTGGAAAAAATGTAATAAAATATGTTGAACAGAAGCTGAAAATTTCATTCAAATCCATTAATTCGCGCAGAAGTTATTAAACAAAACGTTTGGCCAATCGGCCAAACACGTGACCAGCAACTCAAAGCAAACTGTTTTCCTATACATGTGCACACATACACACATACACATTGAGCTGCGTGCATCTAGCAAGTTCTAAAACCCGCAAGTTTTAGTGTACATATTTCCAATAGATGGCGCTATGATTTGCGAATTTTCAGCTGCTCAGTTGGTTCGAAACTTGGATGGCGCTATTCAATCGAACCATAGATGACGCTATTAGCTAAACAATTGAAATGAATTGAATTTAGTTTTCTGTGCGTTTATACGAAATGCTAATTATGCAGTATTTTAACGCAGATAGCGCGGGGTTTAGGGTATCTCCTAGTCGGGACCACCGACTAGAGTTTTCTTACTTGTTTTATATTGTTTCTAATCTATCTGCTCTGCTTGTATATTTTTTCTTCAAGCACTTGTTGTGCAACATGTATAATTTTGTTAAAGTGCTTGCAAGTAACAATATAACTATGTATAATTACAGGCATGATTGTTATAAATTTTAAATCTACTGAAACAGTTTCTACATTGTTAATGACATTTGCGGTTGAATCCGCTACTTTGGACTCGTGGTCCAACATGCTTACAGTTTCTTTTTTTAAATAATCCTCTTTTGGGATAGAATTTGAGAATAAAAATTTAGAAATAGGTATATATATATATTTTTTCATTAGTTCTTTCTTTTTTATTTTCTTAGCATTAATGCTTGACTGATTTTACATTTCGTAGCGCCAAAAATATAAGATCGCTAATCGCTGTCAATAATATTGATAATATGCTAAAAACATTAGTAAATGCATTAAAGCAAATCCCTAATGAAAATCGGTCAATCAAATAAATACGTGTAACAATTTTAATATTACTTTGAAAAATATTTTACAATATGATCCAAAGTCTTGAACGTAACGTACACTGAAAAATATCCTTAAAAAACATTCAATGTTCATCTTGAAAACAGTGATTATTCATCAAATTTTTAGCAATATAATTGATTTAGTTGATATTTTTTTCTCTTGTGAATTTCATTATTTGTATACGTAGACATATTAACTCTTTTTTTTAAACTGAAAAGCAAATTTGAAGGTATATGCGTTTATATATTTTTTTTCTCTTATAATTAATTTTTTGGTAATAACATTTTTTGCGTGTGGTTTTCAGGCCACACTCTAATTGGACAGCTTTAATGCCGCACAATTTTACATAGTTTGTTATAAAAATAAAAAAAAATATGCATCGTAGTGCAAAAAAAATTTGCAACGCAGCGCATAGTTTCTTAATTTATTATTTTGGTGGGCGCTCTTTGCATCGCTGTCGGTCTCAAGGGCACAGCTTGTCGCGCTGGCGGGGCCGGTGCTGGTCGCACAGGCACAGCTTGTCGCGCTGGCGGGGCCGGTTGGCCACTCTGACGCTCCTTCGTCGGCGTAAAAGGCGGCCTACCTTTCACGCTTTGAAGAGGATCTCGTTACTCGTGGGCACATGGGTGCCGGCATCTCCGACTGTCTTGATCCACATCCTTGTGCAAAATTTGTTTGTGCAAAGAGATTCTGGCGGCAAGCTTGGAAACGTGTTGCACCACTTCCAAGATGAAATCGATAAGTCACCTGTGTTAACCAAAACACAACTGCTGGTTGACATAAAAATGTTCTGTTGATTTGATCACTTTCTAATTTCTTTTGTAACAATTAAGGTTCTGCTTAGATTCCGATCGAGTTATTGTCCATGTTGGTTTGCTCCATGTTGTGTTAGAATACGCCACAACCGTATAGTGTTTGGAGGTTTTTAGGTTGTCTGCATCAGTCAGTGCGTTGTATATTGTCAACTGAAGAGCTTTATTTTAATGTTACAATAATTTCAAAATATGTGTTTGTTTTCACGAATTAGATATTCAACCAGTCCTGTCACGGTCGCCATCTAATGGTCATTACACATTGAAAATGTAAATGGAGCGTCTGCTCACTTTAGCTTTTTGTTATTGAATGAATCTTTATTTCGGTTTTAGAGTGTGCTTAGCCTAAGTACATTATGTATATATAAAAGGTTTCTGCCGCTGAGAGCAGCGACAGAATGGGAGAGCGTAGCATATGTACATATGTATGTATATGCAGACGGCATATACATAAGGCATAAATGCTTATGCTGGAGATCTCACGCTGCAGGCCCGTCAACATATAACCGTATCATATGACGGCTTATGCGCGGATGCGTTACGTAAACACAGCGACAAAGTGCCACTGTGTATATGAGTGTAATACTCTAACTGACGATGGTCATCTGCTTATTTAACCCTCTAACGCTCATAAGTGTCTTGAGACACTTATTTTATTATTAAATTTAAAAAAAAAATGGGAGCTTTTTTGTCATTCAAATATTTCTTGATCATTAATAAAACATTCAAAGTTACTGAGAAAAAAGCTTTAGAAGCTCTCCAGTGCTTTTAACGGTACTTTTTATTTTCATAAACACAAAATATATGTTTTTTCGCGCGTCTAAATTGATCTGCTACATGTGCTGTTGTGCAAAAATTATTTTACAAAATCTGTGAAAGCAATCCATTTAAAATAATTTTTTATTGGAAGGTATGTTCATTTACAATTAAAACTAGTTTAATAAAATAACAAGTAAGAGTGCTCTAGTCGAGACTGCTCGACAAAGAGATCCCCTGAACCCTGCGAAGAACTGCGATTCCTAAGAGCCGCTAACATTCTCCGTTACTTTTATATGTATGTACATATGTAGCAAGCAATACATACACACACACAGATGCTCGCACAAGAACACACACAGACGCACGCACAAGCACACAATCTGCTAACTGTGCATTATGACTCATCACCTTCGCTGCTGCTGCAAGACGCCGATAATATGAGATATTAAATGTTTAATAACTTTTTTTCTAGTCGAACGATTTTGATCAAATTTGTGGGGCGTGATCATGACATTCATATGTGTGTATGTGCCAAGTCACAAGTCTCTAGTACTTGAAATACGTGATTTAGCAATTTGAGGCGAAGGGGCAATTCGAGGGCGTGGTATCCAAAATATAACAAAAACCGAAATTGCAGAAGGCTCAAATAACACTAAATGCAAAATTTGAAGAGAGTCTTGAAAGATGAATTAAATAGAATTTTATAACTAAATGAATATATCGGTTTTTAATCGATAACATTAAAACGATTATAGTTATCGAATATTTGAAACAAACTCGATCGAATCGTACTATACACGAACTTCCAAAAAAAAATTTGAAGTCTCTAGCTCTTATATCTTCTGAGATCGACGCGTTCAAACATACGGACAGACGGACAGACGGACAGACGGACAGACGGACAGACAGACAGACGGACAGATCAAGAATATATATACTTTATGGGGTCTGCCACGCCTCCTTCTGCCTGTTACATACATTTTCACAAAACCATTATACCCTTTTTTCCCATTTTCAATGGGTTCAGGGTATAAAAATAAATAAAAAATGTGCGTTGTAGCTTAAAAACAGTGATAAGTGTCTTGAGACACTTTTGAGGCTGCAAGCAATTTTTTTACCAGCAGCTATTTCACAGCTGCTTGCAATTTGTGTGTAAACTTATTCATACTATGGATTTTTTACTAGAAACTGACATATTAACCATATAAAGATGGCAAACCGGGTACGATTCAAATTATCCGATTTAACTGACGAACAGTTGTTGGAATTGTTTGAGAGTGTTCCTTCCGATGCAGAGTTATCCGAGTCAAGTGACGACGAGGAAGATGACTTAAATGCGGCAGAAACTTTAATAGCTGCTTTGGAGGATATTAGCGCAATAACATTTGCTTGTAATGATGAAGAGGGGTAGAAGTCAGTAATGTACTTTGGAAGGACAACAAGGCCGTTCGCTTATTGTCAACTTACGTAGGTGTTAAACCGTTTGCTACGGAAAGTTTAAGTGAAAGAACACTTAAGACTGATCGTTATGACAGGAAGAAAAAGGAACATATTGAAATTGACTGTCCGCAAATAATTCGGGAATATAACGCACATATGGGCGACGTTGATCTCATGGATGGACTTATGGGCCGTTATCACATCAAAGCTAAAACCAATTTTTGATCATTGTATTGATATGGCAGCAACAAATGCTTATATTCTTTATAGGCGAAGTCAAAAACAAAACGCAATCAGTGACAAATTGATGGAACTTCCCGATTTTCGCGAGTCAATCGCTGAAGGATTGGTGGCTTTTATAAATAAAGCCCACGCAGGTCGTCCAGTCAGTACCGTATCTCTACAGGACCAGATGTAGTCACCATCTTTGCGAATATATCGGTCACCTTTTTCACAATCCCCACGGGCCTGACCATCACAGCTTGAGCTTAAACTTGGAAAAAAAAAACTTTACATCCAATAGCGGAATTACGTTTTGACCAAGTCAACCACTTCCCAAGTTGGTTGGATCGGGACAATAAGAGACGGTGCAAGCTCTGTAAATCATCACAAACGCAATGCATTTGTGAAATGTAATTTACATTTATGCTGCACATCAACAAAAAATTGTTTTAAAACATATCATATGAATAAAAAAAATTAACATTTCTATTCAATACGTTTTTTTACTCTTAGATGCCCAAGAGTGTCTTGAGACACTTATTACCTTTTTGCTCCTGACGGCTAAACAAAAACTTCTATATTTATTCTGAGTTCATTTTTGAGTTTAGAAGCCTAAAATTACTTTTAAAAAAATTGTTCCAATAATTTTCCTCCAATAGTTTAGAAAACAGCATTAGAGGGTTAACGTACAACATGCTACATGTGTATATATGTAACAGGCAGAATGAGCCGTGGCAGACCCCATAAAGTATATATATTCTTGATCAGAATGACAAGCTGAGTCGATTTAGCCCTGTGCGTCTGTTTGTAGGTCCCTGTATAGGGCGCGCATATCGAGTTTGTTTCAGAAATTCGATAACTGGTATCGTTTTATTGTTGTCGATTAAAAACGATAATCTAAATTCAGCTATAAAATTCTGTCTAATTTCGATTTTTGTTATATTTTGGGTGCCACGCCCCTTCGCCTCAAATTTGTAACTTGTGCTTTGGCACATATATATATATATATATATATATATATATATATATATATGGATGACCTGATCACGCCCAACCAGTTTGATCAAAATCTTTGCTCTAGAAAAAAACTTATTAAACATTGAATTTCCCACAACATTGGCACACAAATAGCAGCCAAAGAACAGCTGACGCCGCGACGTGTGCTTGAGTATGCGTGCGCCTGTGTGTGTATATTTTGCTGGTAATGAACGTACATATGCATGTGTATGTAAAAGAAACGAAGAATGCGTTGAATAACGGTTCTTCGCAGGGTTCACAGGGTATACCATAGTCGAGCGGCCCCAGACTAGAGATTTCTTCCTTGCTATACCTTGAACTCATTGAAAATGGGAAATCAGGGTATAATGGTCTTGTGAAAATGTGTGTCACAGGCAAAAGGAAGCGTGGCAGACCCCATAAAGTATATATATTCTTGATCAGGGATAGAAGCCGATTTAGCCCTGTCCGTCTGTCTGTCTGTTCTCCTGTCTGTCCGTCCGTCTGTCCATATGTTTGAACGCGTCCATCTCAGAAGATATAAGAGCTTGAGTCTTCAATTTTGAAAGTTCTTGTATATCGCGATTCGATCGAGTTTGTTTCAAATAATCAATAACTATCATCGTTTTAATGTTATCGATTAAAAACCGATATCTTCATTTAGTTATAAAAGTCTATTTAATTCATCTTAATAGTTAGCCTTAAGTTTTTTCATTTGGTAATTTGAGCCTTACGCATTTTGGTTTTTTGTTAAATTTTGGATGCCACTCCCCCTTTGCCTCAAATCGATTATTATTGATTTTATTTTTTTTAATTTTGCTGATATAAATTGAGCTAATAAATATTTACTTACTTGATATTTGTATAATTTCTCATTTTGTAATACTAATTTAAGTGCCCGGTTTTTATCCAGTGATGAATATTTTAATGGTAAATTTTCTTGATTTTTACTGAAATTATTTTAAGAAGAAAATATAGGGAGCATTATTACAATTAGAGAACCGAAATAAGATGCCCCGAGTAAGTAAAAATCTGCCGATCAGTGAATTTGTATAGTCGGATCCTTTTAAAAACAACTTATTTTATGTTTAGAGTTTATAGGTTGAAAATTTTAGAAAATACAGTTATGTCTGATTTGCCAAACTCACTGTGGGCGTAGACACTTCATCTTTGGCTATTCCGCAGAAGGAATTTACAGTAATATAAATGTAAATTTTGGCTCCTTACACTCCAGCACTATTTTTAAAACATTTACAGATGTGCCACATCAAAGAATACCCTGTACCCTGAATCTTAAAAAAATCCGATATTCCAAAGATGATTATTTAACATATATGTCGAAGACATATATGGCTTATTAGTCATGTTAATACATAAACTCAGAGTGCAGCGAAATTTAACTTATGCGTGCAATTGTCTGAACTCAACTGATTATGATTATTTTTGTGTGAAAATGCAAGTTTGACTTCACGCAGCGAATATCACGTCAGTGATATTCTGCGTCGTTATTCTTAGAATTTCCAAACTCTGCATTCGAAATAATTATTTCACACTATGCCAAACCTATTGCTTAGTAGTGATGTGCAAGTACACGAGCATATATGTAACACGTCTCTGTCTGTTATCTTAACTTAACAACATTAGTGATAATTGTAATGGTCGTAAGTTGAAAATACGTTAGATTTTAGTTTCGTTCATACAGCAACAGCTGCGAAAGCTTATTAAGCCAGGTGTATCCTTAAAGCTTGACCGCGTGCGCAAAAGAGAAGAAAGCCCGGCCAACTTTAAGAGAGAAGAAATATAAAAGCAGCGAGTTAGGGAAAAGTTTTTTAAAACAAATTGCCAGGCCCTGATACGGACTTGCTCTTTCTCTATACGTTCGCGGTCGTATAAATTTGTGTTGAAAACTCATCAAAATTAAACCTTAGCCATTGTGTCCTACATGTAATGTACTCTACATTAACAACGCCGAGAAGCGTGGCAAGGGGCAGGTGCTTCTGCGTCTCTGCTCCAAAGTCATCAAGTTCCTGACTGTGACGATGAAGCATGGCTAAATTGGCGAATTCGAGATCGACTGGCTGATAGAAAATACAGTTTGCTACATTTGCAAGACACAAATTGATTGCCAAAAAAGTTAAGTTTATTGTAGGTAATTGCTCAACCTCTCCGAAGGCGGAGACAGTTCCGCAGCCGGCAGAAGCTAATAATTCAGCAAATGCACCAGAGGGTCCTCCCTTAAATGCTAGTGGCATACGTTCGTCTGCCTTAGATGTGATTCATAGCTCGTTGCAAGCTGAAATCGCACGCCCTCAAGCTAATTACGGCATATTCAAACTATGATCGAATAAACGGTTCCTAGGTTCATGTCATCCTCAGCGGTCAACAGCCAGCCTTCATCATGCGAGCATTTATGCGGGACCCTCCTGCAATAGGTGCCTGCGCCTTGAACAGTCGCAGAATTGTGGACATTATGCATTTTGATGATTCACATAAAGGAGTAAATAAATTTATTTATCGAGTTAAGTCATTAACCGACGAAACTTTAGATAGCGACTTTAAAGGCATGTGCAAAAATATGTATGTATTATTTAGTGGAAGAGCTCGATCATTGTACTGGAGATTACCTTAAACAAGTATTGCATTAATTGGTCAGACCTGTGTTCATCCCTGCGTCAACAGTATAACGATTACCGCTCTAAGTTTATGAACATGAAGATGATCAGAGCTCGGAAGCAAAAAGTAGGAGTCTTTATCCTCGTGTTATGAAATAAGTTGTTGCTTTAATCAGGCGAAGCCGAAGCCGGTAGTGCAACGAAGGCAAGTGTACGCTGTGGAGGAAACAGGATATGATACAGAAGAATAGAATTCAAATCTACTAATCTGCTTGAATTTACTTACCTAGTAAACGATAGTTTTTTAAATAAAATGCAAACTGATGTTATTTATACAGGTTTTAGCAAAGCATTTGACTCAGTTCACCATGAAGTATTGCTTCATAAGCTTGATCTCATAGGGTTTTCTCCTCAACTCTTATCTTGGATGTCATCCTATTTAAAGGGTAGAACCCAAACCTGTCAGGTGTACCTCAGGGTAGTCATCTTGGGCCTTTACTTTTTACATTATTTATCAATGACCTTCCCAGCTGCATTTCTTATTCAAAGATTTTCATGTATGCTGATGACGTAAAACTTTGCCTTTCTTATTCTAACGGAATCAATCATCAATGCTTACAAGATGATCTTAATTCCTTCCAACTTTATTGCTTGGCCAATAGGTTGCGTTTAAACTGTTCTAAATGTATGACAATTAATTAATGATATACACTATATTGAGTAATCTGAAATTCATCGGCCATTCAAACATATGCTGCGGAACGGGGAATGGAGTTTGTGTTCATTCCCCTACGAGCGCCACATTTCGGCGGCCTGTGGGAAGCAGCGGTGAAGTCGGCGAAAGGCCTGTTGCTCAAGGCAATTGGCAGCGCAGTGCTGCGCCAGGACGAGTTAGCAACGGTGCTCGTCGAGGTGGAGGCCATCCTCAATTCGCGGCCGATCATCGTTCCCAGCAGTAACCCAAACGACGGCGAGGTGCTCACCCCAGCTCATCTGCTGGTCGGCGCAACGCTCGTGTCGCTGCCACTCGCATCAACCCAGCCAATCGACGATGTCAGGCTGTCATACTTAAAAAGATGGCAGCTGACATCAAGAATCAAGCAGCGATTCTGGACAGATTGGTCCAGGGACTACCTGCTCAGTCTGCAATAAAGGAGCAAGGGGACGCGAGAGTCGAGGAACGTGGAAGTCGGCACAGTCGTCCTCGTGGGAGAGGACAACGCTCCGCCTCAGCAGTGGATGTTCGGCGTGGTGACCGAAGCGATACCCGGCGGAGATGGTAGGGTGCGAGTGGTGGTCATAAGGACCAAATCGGGAACATACAAACGCCCAATTCATCGCATTGCACCCTTGCCTATTACATAATTTAGATTAAGTATTAAGTGAAGTTGAAGCCCTGCGGCCTTTCAACGCTGCCGATGTTCAGTCATTTGAATGGGCATAATGTCAGGCTGTAGGCTGTAAGGTGCATATAATTAATTAGGGCAATATAAAGAGCAGCACAAGAGCGACGATAGCGGGATGGAAGGCTCTCGCTAGATGTTCGGGTCTCTGTGCTAGCTCTCTGCCCACTAGCTTAAGTTTGAAGTTGCATTAAAAGATCAGTACTAACAATTATGAAAACTCTAGTCGAGACCGCTCGACTAGGGTATACCCTGAACCCTGCGAAGAACCGCAATTCCAAGAATTCTTTGTTTCTTTTATATTCATGTGTATATGTATGTTCATTACAAGCCAAACATACACAAACACGCACAGGCGCACACACACACAAACGCCCGTCGCTGAGTCAGCTGTTCTTTGGCTGCTTTGCATGCCAATGCTATGGGAAATTAAATGTTTAATAACTTTTTTTCTAGAGTAACGATTTGGGCGTGATCATGTCATCCATATGTATGTATGTGCCAAAGCACAAGTCTCTAGTATTTGATACACGAGAGTTACAAATTTGAGGCGAAGGGGGCGTGGCATCCAAAATTTAACAAAAACCGAAATTGCGTAAGGCTTACATAACACTAAATGTAAAATTTGAAGACTCTAGCTAGAAAGATGAATTAGATAGAGTTTTTTAGCTTAATTTAGATTTTCGTTTTAAATCGATAACAATAAAACGATAACAGTTATCGAATTTCTGAAACAAACTCGATCTTTTCGTGATATACAGGAACTTACATAAAAAATTTCAAGTCTCTAGCTATTGTAGGTTCTGAGAACGACGCGTTCATACATACGGACAGACGGACAGACGGACGGACGGACGGACAGACGGACGGACGGACGGACATGGCTATATCAACTCGGCTTGTCATCCTGATGAAGAATATATATACTTTATGGGGTCTGCCACGCTTCCTTCTGCCTGTTACATACATTTCAACAAAAACATTGTACCCTGAATTCCCATTTTCAATGGGTTCAGGGTATAACAAGTAAGAGTGCTCTAGTCGAGACTGCTCGACAAAGAGATCCCCTGAACCCTGCGAAGAACTGCGATTCCTAAGAGCCGCTAACATTCTCCGTTACTTTTATATGTATGTACATATGTAGCAAGCAATACATACACACACACAGACGCACGCACAAGAACACACACAGCCGCAGGCACAAGCACACAATCTGCTAACTGTGCATTATGACTCATCAGCTTCGCTGCTGCTGCAAGAGGCCGATAATATGAGATATTAAATATTTAATAACTTTTTTTCTAGCAGAACGATTTTGATCAAATTGGATTTTGAATCAAATTTGGCGTGATCATGACATTCATATGTGTGTATGTGCCAAAGCACAAGTCTCTAGTACTTGAAATACGTGATTTAGCAATTTGAGGCGAAGGGGCAATTTGAGGGCGTGGCATCCAAAATTTAACAATAACCGAAATTGCAGAAGGCTCAAATTTGAAGACTCTAGCTAGAAAGATGAATTAAATAGAATTTTATAACTAAATGAAGATATCGGTTTTTAATCGATAACATTAAAACGATTATAGTTATCGAATATTTGAAACAAACGCGATCGAATCGTACTATACACGAACTTCCAAAAAAATTTGAAGTCTCTAGCTCTTATATATTCTGAGATCGACGCGTTCAAACATACGGACAGACAGACAGACGGACAGGGCTAAATCGACTCGGCTTCTCTCCCTGATCAAGAATATATATACTTTGTGGGGTCTGCCACGCCTCCTTCTGCCTGTTACATATATTTTCACAAAACCATTATACCCTTTTTTCCCATTTTCAATGGGTTCAGGGTATAAAAACATCAAACAACAAAATATCACACGTAGCGACCAAATAAAATTAATAAGATTAAGATTAGGACACACAAGACTTACACAACACCACATCAACACTGTCATACAACAGATGTAAATATTAAACAAAAACTGTCCCGCAACTTCGCTGCTTATCGATCCTCGCAAGTCCAACCCCAAAAGACATCCCTAAAATAATTAAATTCCTTAAAGAAACAAACACATACCACCTCATACATACTTGAAGCACAGAAAGTTAAATTCAATTCATTTTTGATTGTTTAGCCAATAGCGACATCTATGTTTCGATAGAATATTGGAAATATGTACACTAAAACTTGCGGCTCTTTGAATTTGGTAGATGCACGCAGTTCAATGTGTATGTGTGTGTGCACATGTATACGAAGACTGTTTGCTTTGCGCTGCTGGCCACGTGTTTGGCTATTTGGTCAAACGTTTTGATTAATAACTTCTGAGCGAATTAATGGATTTGAATGGAATTTACAGTTTATGTTCAACATATTTTATTAAATTTTTTCCAATTTTTAGAAATGCAAACCCAATCGACGCGTTCAAACACACTAACAGACGGATGAACGGAAGTGCTCAAAAGTCTTATTAATTGTTAATGTTAGATAAACCACGTCATTTCATTTTTATACCCTGAACCCATTGAAAATGGGAAATCAGGGTATAATGTTTTTGTTGAAATGTATGTAACAGGCAGAAAGAAGCGTGGCAGACCCCATAAAGTAAATATATTCCTGATCAGGAAGACAAGCCGAGTTGATATAGCCATGTCCGTCTGTCCGTCCGTCCGTCTGTCCGTATGTATGAACGCGTCGTTCTCAGAACCTATAAGAGCTAGAGAATTTTTATGTAGGTTCGTGTATATCACGATTCGATCGAATTTGTTCCAAATAATCGATAACTATCATAGTTTTAATGTTATCGATTAAAACCGATATCTTCATTTAGTTATAAAATTCTGTTTAATTCACCTTTATAGCTATAGTCTTCAAATTTTGCATTTAGTGTTATTTGGGCCTTACGCAATTTTGGTTTTTGCTAAATTTTAGGTGCCACGCCCCATTCGCCTCAAATTTGTAAATCCCGTATTTCAAATGGATGGACACACAAGATGGCGCCCAACAAGTTTGATCAAAATCGTTACTCTAGAAAAAAGTTATTAAACATTTAATTTCCCATAGCATTGTCATACAAAAAGAAGCCCAAGAACAGCTGACTCATCGACTTGCGCTTGTGTGTGCGTGCGCCTGTGCGTGTGTGTGTATGTTTTGTTTGAACGTACACATGCACGTGTATATAAAAGAAACAAAGAATGCTTGGAATAGCGGCTCTTCGCAGGGTTCAGGGTATACCCTAGTCGAGCGGTCTCGACTAGAGTTTTCTTACTTGTTCATATCTTTACTGATTAATATTTTTCATTCCTTACCCGACTCACTCTTGCAGATCCTCGCGTTTCTCCCTCTTCTCTTTGTATCTCATTTCTTCTTGCCACGAAGCTTTCTCTCTATAAGCCATTACTATTTAAATTATGAATTTATATCTATCCTTCTTTGAGAGGATCCCTTCATTTGCCACCTACTTATATCTAAGGTCGATCTATCTGTGGGCCGCTTTTTATACCCTGAACCCATTGAAAATGGGAATTAAGGTAAATTGTTTTTGTTGAAATGTGTATGTATGTAACAGGCAGAAGGCGTGGCAGACCCCATAAAGTACATATATTCTTGATCAGGATGACAAGCCGAGTTGATATAGCCAAGTCTGTCTGTCCGTCTGTCCGTCCGTCTGTGCGTATGTACGAACGCGTCGTTCTCAGAATCTATAAGAGCTAGAGACTTGAAATTTTTATGTAGGTTCCTGTATAGCACGAAAAGATCGAGTTTGCTCAAGAAATTCGATAACTGTAATCGTTTTATTGTTATCGATTAAAAACGAAAATCTAAATTAGGCTATAAAATTCTATCTAATTCATCTTTCTAGCTAGAGTTTTTAAATTTTGCATTTAGTGTTATTTGGGCCTTACGCAATTTTGTTTTTTGTTAAATTTCGGATGCCACGCCCCCTTCGCCTCAAATTTGTAACTCTCGTGTATCAAATACTAGAGACTTGTGCTTTGGCACATACATACATATGGATAACATGATCACGCCCAACAAGTTTGATCAAAATCGTTACTCTACAAAAAAGTTTTTAAACATTTAATTTCCCATAACATTGCCATGCAAAGCAGCCAAAGAACAGCTGACGCAACGACTGGCGCTTGTGTGTGCTTGCGCTTGTGTATGTGTGTGTGTATGTCTTATTTGTAATGAACATATATATACTTATGTATATTAAAGAAACGGAGATTGCTTGGAATTGCGGTTCTTCGCAGGGTTCTGGGTATACCCTAGTCGAGCGGTCTCGACTAGAGTTTTCTTACTTGTTAAGTTTGGACGCTCCTTCATAGGAGCTTGCTCCTTCATAGGCGTGAAAGGCGGCCTGCCTTTCACGCTTGTTGACTCGGCTCCTGTTGTCCAGGTTTCCTCGCGCATGTTTATTGGCAGCATGCGCTTACTAAAGGCCTGGGGCATTCTCTAGGCAGCTCTTTGGATCTTATTGTCAATACTGAGGGAGCGGGAGTTATTGGCTTGTTTTTGTTGAAGGGCAGCTGTCCAGGGTGGTGGTGTTTGATTTACGAATAGCAGCCACTTTTTATGCGCTTTTATTTTTTAATTTTTATTTTTTTTTTCACAAGTGTTCTACGATGCGTTCGCCAAATGGGTAGAACTGGTACCTTTGAGAAGAGCCACAATCGCGTCACTGCAAGCGGCATTTTGCGAATGTCTCCTGAGCAGATTAGGGGAACCGAAGACCTTCGTGTGTGACAACGGAGTGCAGTTCGCGAGTTGGAATTTTCAGACTTTTGTAGAGTCGATGAGCATATTCCTCGCAGGAGAATCCCACGGAGAGGACAAAATACACTGTGAAGAGTCCTAAGCTCAATCCCTATCCCCAACTTGCATTTCGAATCAAACATACCCACAATAGAACAAAAAAGAGACTTTATTAAAACCAACGCATGCAAAACACTACTACACAGTACAAACTCACAGCTTCACAAACACGTTAAACGAAACTAATAATATCATGCAAAGAACAAACCGTTCTCTACCTCCGACACCCTAACAAAACAATCACTCCCCAAAGGTTATTTCCCCCTCCCTTTATCAACACTACGTTAAAAAAAAGGCAGCAAAGCAAACACACCACCAAGCATATACACACAGAAAATAAAGTCCTAAATCAATACATCCTACCCCCCTATCATAACCACTCCACTATCCTATTAGCTAAAACCATTGCAATCCTTGACGCAATACAAATTGTCCAAAGAAGAACAGGTCTTATTTAATCTGCTCCGGCTCCCTATCATCTATTAAATCCATTCGTAACATAAACAACAACTTATATCCTATTACCATTAGAACCCTCCTCCCCAAATATGCCCCCAAAATAAAAATTCTTTAGATACCCAGTCTCTGTGGCATCGAAGGAAATTAACTAACCGACACCACAGAAAAATCTACACTGAATATGCCCCTCCACTACACCCACAACTTTAATACCACAGTCATAAACAATGTCCTCACAAACGGAGTCGCTCTAAAACTCAAGCGCAATATAGAGCTCTGCAACAGATGGCATCAACAATTAAATTCAAACCTAATACACACATCTCCATATTTAAAAAACATCAAACAACAAAATATCACACGTAGCGACCAAATAAAATTAATAAGATTAAGATTAGGACACACAAGACTTACACAACACCACATCAACACTGTCATACAACAGATGTAAATATTAAACAAAAACTGTCCCGCAACTTCGCTGCTTATCGATCCTCGCAAGCCCAACCCCAAAAGACATCCCTAAAATAATTAAATTCCTTAAAGAAACAAACACATACCACCTCATATATACTTGAAGCACAGAAAGTTAAATTCAATTCATTTTTGATTGTTTAGCCAATAGCGACATCTATGTTTCGATAGAATATTGGAAATATGTACACTAAAACTTGCGGCTCTTTGAATTTGGTAGACGCAGTTCAATGTGTATGTGTGTGTGCACATGTATACGAAGACTGTTTGCTTTGCGCTGCTGGCCACGTGTTTGGCTATTTGGTCAAACGTTTTGATTAATAACTTCTGAGCGAATTAATGGATTTGAATGAAATTTACAGTTTATGTTCAACATATTTTATTAAATTTTTTCCAATTTTTAGAAATGCAAACCCAATCGACGCGTTCAAACACACTAACAGACGGATGAACGGAAGTGCTCAAAAGTCTTATTAATTGTTAATGTTAGATAAACCACGTCATTTCATTTTTATACCCTGAACCCATTGAAAATGGGAAATCAGGGTATAATGTTTTTGTTGAAATGTATGTAACAGGCAGAAAGAAGCGTGGCAGACCCCATAAAGTAAATATATTCCTGATCAGGAAGACAAGCCGAGTTGATATAGCCATGTCCGTCTGTCCGTCCGTCCGTCTGTCCGTATGTATGAACGCGTCGTTCTCAGAACCTATAAGAGCTAGAGACTTTTTATGTAGGTTCGTGTATATCACGATTCGATCGAATTTGTTCCAAATAATCGATAACTATCATAGTTTTAATGTTATCGATTAAAACCGATATCTTCATTTAGTTATAAAATTCTGTTTAATTCACCTTTATAGCTATAGTCTTCAAATTTTGCATTTAGTGTTATTTGGGCCTTACGCAATTTTGGTTTTTGCTAAATTTTAGGTGCCACGCCCCATTCGCCTCAAATTTGTAAATCCCGAATTTCAAATGGATGGACACACAAGATGGCGCCCAACAAGTTTGATCAAAATCGTTACTCTAGAAAAAAGTTATTAAACATTTAATTTCCCATAGCATTGTCATACAAAAAGAAGCCCAAGAACAGCTGACTCATCGACTTGCGCTTGTGTGTGCGTGCGCCTGTGCGTGTGTGTGTATGTTTTGTTTGAACGTACACATGCACGTGTATATAAAAGAAACAAAGAATGCTTGGAATAGCGGCTCTTCGCAGGGTTCAGGGTATACCCTAGTCGAGCGGTCTCGACTAGAGTTTTCTTACTTGTTCATATCTTTACTGATTAATATTTTTCATTCCTTACCCGACTCACTCTTGCAGATCCTCGCGTTTCTCCCTCTTCTCTTTGTATCTCATTTCTTCTTGCCACGAAGCTTTCTCTCTATAAGCCATTACTATTTAAATTATGAATTTATATCTATCCTTCTTTGAGAGGATCCCTTCATTTGCCACCTCTGTGCTTCTTGTGCTTAACAAAATTACCTACCTACTTATATCTAAGGTCGATCTATCTGTGGGCCGCTTTTTATACCCTGAACCCATTGAAAATGGGAATTAAGGTAAATTGTTTTTGTTGAAATGTGTATGTATGTAACAGGCAGAAGGCGTGGAAGACCCCATAAAGTACATATATTCTTGATCAGGATGACAAGCCGAGTTGATATAGCCAAGTCTGTCTGTCCGTCTGTCCGTCCGTCTGTGCGTATGTACGAACGCGTCGTTCTCAGAATCTATAAGAGCTAGAGACTTGAAATTTTTATGTAGGTTCCTGTATAGCACGAAAAGATCGAGTTTGTTCAAGAAATTCGATAACTGTAATCGTTTTATTGTTATCGATTAAAAACGAAAATCTAAATTAGGCTATAAAATTCTATCTAATTCATCTTTCTAGCTAGAGTTTTTAAATTTTGCATTTAGTGTTATTTGGGCCTTACGCAATTTTGTTTTTTGTTAAATTTCGGATGCCACGCCCCCTTCGCCTCAAATTTGTAACTCTCGTGTATCAAATACTAGGGACTTGTGCTTTGGCACATACATACATATGGATAACATGATCACGCCCAACAAGTTTGATCAAAATCGTTACTCTACAAAAAAAGTTTTTAAACATTTAATTTCCCATAACATTGCCATGCAAAGCAGCCAAAGAACAGCTGACGCAACGACTGGCGCTTGTGTGTGCTTGCGCTTGTGTATGTGTGTGTGTATGTCTTATTTGTAATGAACATATATATACTTATGTATATTAAAGAAACGGAGATTGCTTGGAATTGCGGTTCTTCGCAGGGTTCTGGGTATACCCTAGTCGAGCGGTCTCGACTAGAGTTTTCTTACTTGTTAAGTTTGGACGCTCCTTCATAGGCGTGAAAGGCGGCCTGCCTTTCACGCTTGTTGACTCGGCTCCTGTTGTCCAGGTTTCCTCGCGCATGTTTATTGGCAGCATGCGCTTACTAAAGGCCCGGGGCATTCTCTAGGCAGCTCTTTGGATCTTATTGTCAATACTGAGGGAGCGGGAGTTATTGGCTTGTTTTTGTTGAAGGGCAGCTGTCCAGGGTGGTGGTGTTTGATTTACGAATAGCAGCCACTTTTTATGCGCTTTTCTTTTTTAATTTTTATTTTTTTTTTTCACAAGTGTTTTACGATTCGACTAGTTTCAGTTCATCTTTCTTAATATTGTGACGGGAAAACCCGTTGCTGGCCGCTCTTTATGATGAAGTGATTCCCGGATCGACAAATACTAAGCTCAACGCGAAGGTTAGAGAGGACCGACTGCGAGAGATCTTCTCTTCGCTTACAACAACCAGCAAAAGGCTTCGAGGGATCAAGGGCGGTGCTACAATCTCCGCAGGCGTGACTGGATGCTCTTCCATGGCGCACTCTTGCAACGATGCTTCCTCCTCTGTCATTTTGCCCGTTTCCCACATCATTCCGACATCAACACTCCTATATATTCCTCCCAGTGTTCCTGAATTAATGACATCGGGACATTCTTTGACAAGATGCTTTGGCTGCCAACATTTACATCTGACCCGATGCAAATCAAGTCCAGGCTCAATGTTCTTGATCATCATGCAATGAGTTGCCCCTGCCGAATGTACGCCTGGCGAAATTAAACCTCTTGATACTAACTAGCGCAACCAATTTTCTATCGATTTAAAGCGAAACAAGTTACTCCTCTTTTCAAAGTACCTCCTTTGCTCTTTTACAATAGTCGGTATGAAGCACAAACAACCTGATGTCCACTTAAAAATTCTTCAAAATCTTTTTTTCCTACTGCCTGCGTAAATTGGAAAAAGTCTAGAAAACCGCTTATGGAAATCACAGACGGGTCTTTGAAGAATTTCGATATGTTGGCGTCATATGACTTCAACTCCGCAAACCGCCTTCCAACATTAGAGAAGTGTCTTCTTATTTGGATTAAAGTAAACAAACGCAAGCGCGAATCTTAAATGCTGCCCTTAGAAAAATAGCAAAACAAATATTTAAATAAAAACACTTGTGTGTTCAACAACTTATAATTTATTGGACAGTTCGGCGCGGAGAGGCTGGCAGCGTGCGTGCGGTGCATATGAACGAAAAAATGCAATTGCCTTGTCGCTCGCGACTGCTGCACTGCCGAATGCAATTGTGCGCTTGCATGCTAGCTTACATTATAAGAGAATTCATGTTTAACTCTAATACTTCATTTTAAGTCTCTTAACTAATATTTGCTTCTACTCTTAAACTAACTTAAGCTGTGATTCAACACCGGCCACCTTGAAGGGATCGCCTTTAACCTACTGGTAGCCGGGCCAGTTTCGTTATTGGGCGCTTCTTAATGCCCATGCTGGTCATAACGCCTACGACCCTGATTCGCCCGTCGCCTCCTAGAGTTACTTCCACGACTCTGCCTGTTGTCCACCACTGGGGAGGCGTGTTGTCCTCGTGGATCAGGACGAGATCTCCAACTGTGACATTGTCGTGCGCCTCCTGCCACTTCCCTCGCTGCTGCAGACTGTGGATGTAGTCCCTCGACCACGCTTGCCAGAAGCGCTGTCTGAGCGTGGACAGCAGCTGCCACCTGTGACAAAACGAAGTGCCGCTGCTTTGTCTCTCCTGCTCGAATCCTTGCGGCAGCGAACAAAGCGGCTGTCCTATGAGGAAGTGGCCTGGGGTGAGCGCCTCTCCGTCGCTGGGATCGCTGCCTTGTGGCGTTAGAGGCCTGGAATTGAGAATGGCCTCCACGTCTGCCAGATGCCCTCGGACCTCGCTCTCCGTCAACGACGCGCTGCCTATTTGGCGCATGAGTAGATGCTTGGCCGACTTCACCGCCGCCTCCCACAGTCCTCCGAAGTGCGGCGCTCTCGGAGGGATGAACCTCCACTCCATCCCTCGTTCCGCTGCATACAGCTGCAGCTTGCTTTGCTGGCGGTTGAAGGCGTCTTGAAACTCCTTGAGCTGGCTGTTCGCCCCCACGAAATTCGTCGCATTGTCCGAGTATAGCCGGACGGGGATGCCACGTCGCGCGATGAAGCTGTTCAAAGTACGTAAGAACGAGTTTGCTCCATTAACTTCGGTTTATACCTGAAACAATGGACGCATTTCCGAATTATCTGAGTGCATTCCCGTCGAGCATTCACGAGCCACATCCTCTGCCTGAGTAAAGCGATCATCGTCTTTGCTCCTGCGTGACAATTGCCGATGTGCAACTCTCTCAAGTACAGTTGCACAAACAAACAATTTTTCGGCATGAGGACAGGGAATTTCGCGTCATAATCTAGCGGTGCGTTCACTAGTCTGCCTCCTACTCGTATTAACGAAACTCGCCTTCCAAACTCTTCTGACTCATGAATAAATGGAGTCAGTGATTGCAAGCTTGGGTGCACCGTTTTACCTCTTTTTAAATTCTCATATTCCACCTTGAATTCTGCTCGCTGAACTAGTTCCAGCAGTTTTAGAAAAGCGAAATTTAATTCCCTTGGTCCTAGTTCGACAGTTCGTATTTCTTATTTCGACATTGAAACGAATCTGTACATGTACGTAACTATTCGCACCAATTTGCGACATGACGAAAATCGGGACACAAATTCAGGTAACCAACTTGAGCTGCTAAGTAAGCAGACAAGTGCTGACTTTTTGACCTCACTCTCTTTTAACTCCTTCGGTATCTCAAAGTGTTCATTGTGAGGCCATTCTTTTTCATCGTCGCAAAGAAATGGAGGGCCTTCGAACCAAATCGACTGTAATATTTCTTGAACGTCACATCCTCTCGACGCCAAATCAGCTGGATTGCTTGATGTTGGTACATACCTCCAAGATACTTTAGGTGACATCTCTTGGATGCCTGTAACTCGATTGGCTACGAATGTTGCTAATAACGAAGGGGAAGTATTAATCCAATGTAGTGTGATTTCTGAATCAGTCCAAAAATTCACACTCTCGATTCGACATCGATCCAACATGTGCTTTATGGAGGACCACAGTTGCGCTAACATATAAGCCGCACACAGTTCAAGTCTGGGAATTGACTTGGTTTTGAGTGGAGCGACTTTTGCCTTTGCCGTTAGCAACCGGCAGACGGTGTTGGTACCATCGTTAGCCCGAACGTAGATGCAGCAGCCGTAAGCTTGACTGGATGCGTCCGCAAATCCGTGCACTTGTATGCTTGCATTGGGGCTGGCGTGAGCGTATCTGGGGACTTGAACTCTATCTAGTTCTAGAAGATTCTCCTTGAACTTATTCCATCTGCTATGTAGTTCCATGGGAAGTGTATCATCCCACGGTAACTGCATGCGCCACAGCTCCTGAAGCAGAATTCTTGCCCGTATGCTAATTGGGCACAACAAGCCAAGTGGGTCAAACATGCGTGCAGCCACTGACAGAATATTGCGCTTGGTGGGACTTAACTGGGTAAAGCTATCGTCCAAGTGATACTGGAAAGTATCCAATCTTGGTGTCCACCTCATGCCAAGCGTTTTAGTCGAATCGGCATCATTGAAACTTAGAAGTTTCTCATTTCCGCCTTCTTCTACAAAATGTGGATGGTTTGAAAACCACTTTGCCAATTGAAAACCGCCCGATTCGAGAATTTCGGGCATATCTTTTTTAACGTTTCGATATCGTCAGCTCCCGTAAGCATATCATCGACGTAGAAATCGTTACAAATGATTTCTGAACCAAGAGCGTGGGTGTCCCTATGACTCAAACCCAGCTCCTGCAAACATCTGATGGCCAAAAACGGTGCGGACGCAGTTCCATAAGTCACCGTGTTTAATTGATAAACTTGAAGCTCATCTGATGGATTTTCACGCCAAACAATTAGCTGAAATCGTCGATCGTCATGGGATATGCTCACTTGACGATACATCTTTTTGATATCTGCCGTGAGGGCATATCGGCTCAGACGGAACCTTAGAAGCGACAAAATAAGATCCCTCTGAATAGTAGGACCCACCATGAGCAATTCATTCAGAGAGTGTGACGATGTAGTCTTACACGACGCGTCAAACACTACTCGAAGCTTAGTGGAACTACTTTCAGGTCTCAGGACGCACTGGTGTGCAATGACGTAGTGTGGTCCTGGTGGAACTGTTGTACCTAACAGAGACATGTGACCCAGGTCGAGATACTCGTTCATAAAACTCATGTACATTTCTTTAAGTTCCAAATCCTTGGAAACTCTACGCTCTAATGCGAGAAACCGTCTTCTCGCTGTTTCAAAGGAGGAGCCCAACACTTGCTGATCAGTCTTAAAAGGCAAGCTGACCTCAAACCGTCCTGTCGAGAGTTGATGAACACTGTCTTTAAATTTTTTCTCACAGGCAAGGTGCTCTGCATAATACCTTGTCAATTCATTTATCTCTGGGATAGCTTCCAGCTCCCAGAATCTATCTACCAGAGCTTCCAGCCTATCATCGTTCGTAGGATTCATCACGGCGCAGCAAACAGGGCTTTGGGTATGCATCTTCTTGCATCGCCCGGACGCTACCCAACCGAACAGTGTCTTTTGCAGCCAATCGAATTTGTCCAATTCACAATAGGTCGAAAAATGAGTCAGCTCCCAGCAGCAGATCAATTCGCTGGGGTTGTGGAATTCTGGATCAGCCAACTCTATGCTTGATGGAATCTTCCACCGACGAATGGGAAGATCATAGTCAGGTTGTCTGCTCGAAATCGACCTCAGCAGCCAGAAATCGGCGCTAAAATGATGAGCCGATACCCGTGATGACACTACTGTCGATACTTCGCTTTTCGCTACCAGACTCGACTGTCCCACCGATGTTACGGTCAAGGGCTTGCTCTTGCGTTGGAGCCGCAAGGCTTGAGCCAGACTTTCTGTCATAAAATTTACCTGAGAACCGGAGTCTAACAGCGCTCGAGCGCTTTGATTCTGACCAAATCTGTCTTTCACAGTTACAAGTGCCGTTGCCAGGAGCACCTGATCGACTTCGCTAACCACGTGATTTACTTGGGCAGGATGAGCGGACACTTGCTGCTCTGCGGCTGCGTATTTATGCAGGAGAGTATTATGTGGGCGAGAACATACCCTACACTTTGACGCAGTGCAGCTGGAAACTCTGTGTCCCGAGTACAAACAATTAATACAAAGTTGACTGGATTTCACGAAATTGAATCTTTCATCAACTGGCAATGCTGCGAACCCCTGGCAGTTTCCAATCATATGGTTGGCACTGCAAAAGTTGCATTTGGGTTCCATTTCTTTCTCGACATTCGTGCATGCAAATGACGACTTTTTTGCATATTTCATGTCGGATTTCTGCTTCATTCTGGACTTTGAACTTTCTTCAGCAGATAAGTGCTGATATCGCCTGTTCAAAGCCATAACGCAATCGGCACATTTTGGCAATTTATTAAAGTCCAGTTGCTCCTCATACTTCGATTTCGTATGAGAATCTACCTTTGACATGACGATGTGTATTAAAATCGCGTTAGCGAAATCTTCCTCATTCCCAACTGACATTAGCGAATCGAAAATTGCCGATACCGAGTCCACCATTGTTCTAATTCCGAATGCCGTTGGTTTGGACATCGGCTCAATGTCGAACAACTGGGCAAGAGTGTCGAAGAAAATCAGACATTTGTTGTCGTATACTCGACTCAAACTCTCTTTGGGTAATTAGCATCAGAGACCTGGAAGGCTCTGATGGTCCCAAACGCCTATTCCGATAAGCACGAAATCAAATGATTGAATTTCTCAATATTTGATAGCGAGCGATCGGAGTCTACTAAACTATTGAACAGACCAATAAATTGTCTATATTCCGAGTGCTTACCAGTGAACTTGGGCAACTTAAGTTTGGGTAGGTGAGAGTGGTGAGAAAGTGGAGGCACGGTTTCAGAAGCCTGGTACGCACTAAGGGCAGACATATATGACGATCGAGCCAAAATGCACGTTTCCTCAAGCGTTGCGCGGCTAGTATTGTCAGGATCTATCGAATCGATCTCTGACTGAAGATCCATAGCCTTCGAAATGTATGAGTTGAGGATATCTAGCCGGCATTGAATTTCAAATTTACTTGGAGTCACCATTTTATTTATGAGTGAACTCCGTTGTCTCTCGATATCGCTCTCGACTTTTTCCAATTTAACGAATAGTTGACTTAAACGACTTAAAGCAAGCTCCTGCGTCAACCAGGTCGGTTTCATTAAGATTTCTTTTTTGCGCCATATTAAATTTTTTTTTTTTTCTATTTGAATGTACAGAAGTGTACTATTTTTATTTTATTTTTATTTTTAAATTCGGACCTATTCAACTGCACGTAAGTGTACTGTCAATAGTCAGATGACCAGCAAAACAACAAACAAGTAAGAGTGCTCTAGTCGAGACTGCTCGACAAAGAGATCCCCTGAACCCTGCGAAGAACTGCGATTCCTAAGAGCCGCTGACATTCTCCGTTACTTTTATATGTATGTACATATGTAGCAAGCAATACATACACACACAGACGCGCGCACCAACACACAATCTGCTAACTGTGCATTATGACTCATCAGCTTCGCTGCTGCTGCAAGACGCCGATAATAAGAGATATTTAATGTTTAATAACTTTTTTTCTAGTCAAACGATTTTGATCAAATTTGTGGGGCGTGATCATGACATTCATATGTGTGTATGTGCCAAAGCACAAGTCTCTAGTGATTACTAGTGATACGTGATTTAGCAATTTGAGGCGAAGGGGCAATTTGAGGGCGTGGCATCCAAAATTTAACAAAAACCGAAATTGCAGAAGGCTCAAATAACACTAAATGCAAAATTTGAAGACTCTAGCTAGAAAGATGAATTAAATAGAATTTTATAACTAAATGAAGATATCGGTTTTTAATCGATAACATTAAAACGATTATAGTTATCGAATATTTGAAACAAACTCGATCGAATCGTACAATACACGGACTTCCAAAAAAAATTTGCAGTCTCTAGCTCTTATATCTTCTGAGATCGACGCGTTCAAACATACGGACAGACAGACAGACGGACAGGGCTAAATCGACTCGGCTTCTCTCCCTGATCAAGAATATATATACTTTATGGGGTCTGTCACGCCTCCTTCTGCCTGTTACATACATTTTCACAAAACCATTATACCCTTTTTTCCCATTTTCAATGGGTTCAGGGTATAAAAACTGACTACGCAGACCCTTCAAATAGTTGAAATACCAGCTACACCAAATGCAAGCGCAGGCACAAATTAGCAGTTGATAAACAACAACACGCACGTATGTACATATATAATCAACAAAGTGAAATTACCAACAACAACTAAAAAGGCTTGCAGTTAATTAGCATACGCATGTGTATGTACATTGCTAGTATGTATGTAAGTTAAAAAAACGATTTGTTTCGTTTAATTTGTCGCAGCGAAGCGACTTGTTTATTCGAATACAAAATTGAAACTGAAAACTATTACATTATTGGGTGGCTTAAATATCAACTACAGCGGATGCGCCAGCGGTTGCGCCAGCGGTTGCACCAGCAGTTGCGCGTGATTCTTTCGTAACCATAATTCTTAAGAATTGTTTTGCAGCTTGGAGCGGATGCAATGCAGACCGTAGGTCAGCATTTTTGGCGGAGCGCGTGTTGCAGGGCGTTGAACTGCTTTTGACTTTGCTTACATTAACTCTTCCACCCTCAATTTGACAGTTGTCCTCAAGTGTCAGAAAATCGGGATGTTGGTGAATTGAAGATTTATGTTTCTTCTTGGACTATTTGATCAGTGTCCTCCCACCTTGGAAGTTGTTAAGTAGTATGAAGTCTTCTTGGATTCCTTCTAAGCTTTCGATGTGGTCTGCGTTGCTGTAGTCACATTTTGCATCTTCCCTAACATTAATTTTGGGTATACAGTTGTTTTCTCTTAAATCTATTACATTTTTTGATTACAAATTTCATGTTGTTATAAGTTTTACAGCTGTTTCTTAATCCTAACATGGTTTTTTTATATTTGAAAATTTCTTTGAATTGTAGTTTACAATTGTATTGTCTTTAATTATAGGTATAAATCTTTGTCATTTAAGAGAATGCTGTTTACTATGTTTAGTTTAGCCCATTGTATGGCATATTTTATGTTTGTTATTTCCTCTTTAATCAGACGGATCTGTATTTGTATGTTAGTATTTAGTTTGTTAGTAGGGTACGAATGTTTTTGGATGGCGTTGGTCATGAAGGGTGAGTATGTCTCTATTTGTATAATTAGTCATTTCCACTTATGGCAGTATTGGGATTACTCCCAGTATCCTGTAGAGAAAGGTCATTTTTAATATTGCTTTTATGTACTATTTTTCCTGACTCTGTTTTTATGGTTGTGCCGTTGTCTTCTTTAACTATTTCTTTTTTGTATCTGGGGGAAAGTTTAGATCCTAGTCGTGTGTTGATTTTTACGTAAACTATCTGTCCAGTTTTGTACGTTAGTATAGGGTTTCTAGATTGGTTGTGATATTTTAGGTCTTTGGTCTGTTGTTCTTTTAACTTTGTTATGTTATCTTTGCGTGCTTGTTCGAATTGTTCGGGGTCTGTTGTAATCTTTCTACCAAAGAAAATATCTAGTGGGCGTTGTTTAGTGACTGAATGTATGGAATTGTTATACTCATAAATAGCTCTTTGCAGGAGATCTGCGAAGTTTCTATCTTTGCCTTCTCTTTTAAGACATCTCATTATTTCTGATAAAGTGGAGTGTAGTCGTTCTATCTGTCCGTTTACTGAACTCTTATATGGTGGTACTTTGAAAACTTCAATGTTGAGCTGATCTTTCATCATGAAAGAGATGGAAGCCGAATTAAGTGATTTTTCGTTATCTACTACTACAAATTTTGGTACTCCATAGTAGAAAAGTATTTCATGTAATGGTTGTCTGATATCTTCTATAGCTTTAGATTTTATAATTCTACCTTGCGCAAGCTTTGAGAATTTGTCTATTGCAGTGAGCACGAGGTGCTTTTCGGTAGAATAAATGTCTATATGAATGATGTGGCCTGGATACTCGGGTATCGGTGTTTCCTTCAGACTTGGGTTTGTTGGTCGTCTATCGTATTTTTCTTCTTTGCAAACCTTACATTGTTTCACTATGTTTGTAATTTTGGCTTTCATTCTTGGGAAGTAATACTTTTCCGCGATCTGTTTTTGGTTTTCGTATGCGTTTCTATGTCCTCTATTGTGTGTTTTTAATATTTCTTCCTCTTGATCCGAGTCTTTTTCTAAATCTATAATTCTGTTCTGTGAAAATCGTATCTTGAAAGTATTGAAGTGAGACGGGTAGATATTCTGTAGCTTGGCCATGATGTCTTCGGTTGTGAGAATTCCGTTTATAACGGATGGATTTAAGTACTTTTTTAGTAAGCTGATGAGGTCGGTTTCTGAAAATTGTTCTTTCGCGATGTAGTGTCTATGGAAGGTGGGGAACGGAATGCTAAATTCGTAAGTTTCTTTGGTTTCCTTTGCAATTATGATTTGATTCTTATAAACGTTAATAGGGGCTTCAAGGCTTGGTATCAAATGATGGCTTGAACTATCTGCACTATGAATGGTGGCTGTCATTGAATTTATTTGATTATTTGATTGATTAGGGGTTCTGGACAATGCATCGGCGACTATATTTTCTTTACCTGGCTTGTAAACTAGCTGGTAGTCGTATTCTTCTAAGATTGCCTTCCACCTTTTAATTTTGGCGTTCCCATGCCAACTACTAAGGGAATGTGTAAGAGGTTGGTGGTCTGTGAATATTTTGACTTTTGAATTTCCGTAAAGGTAATTTTTGAGGGACTTTAGAGCCCAAACGATTGCTAACATTTCTTTTTCATTTGTTGCGTAGTTTTCTTCTGCTTTACACAATGTTCTAGATATGAACGAAATAGGGTGTCCGTCTTGGCAGAGAACTGCACCGATTGCGTGATTCGATGCATCGGTAGTCAGGTGAAATTCTTTTTTGAAGTCGGGATATTTGAGAATAACATCGTCTGATATTAATGAATTTTTCAATTTATTAAATGCCTCTAGGGCAGCTGAATCTAATTTTATGGATATCTTATTTGAAGCTTGCTTTGATATTCTGCCGTCCTCACCACGTAACAACGAGGTGAGAGGTTTTGCTAATTTAGCATAATCTTTGATGAAACGGCGATAGTAGCCGGATAGGCCGAGAAATGACCGAAGTTGTTTAAGCGTGTTTGGTGGTGGATAGTTGGCAATTGCTTCTACCTTCTTTTTGTTAGTTTCTATGCCTTTATCTGAAATAACAAAACCTAAAAATTCTACTCTAGTTTTAAAAAATTCGCATTTGTCTATTTGGCATTTAATGTTAGCTTCGTGGAGCGTATGGAATATTGTTTCGAGGTGATCTAGATGGGATTTTTCATCTTTGCTGAACACGACTATGTCGTCTTTGTAAACATAACAGATTTTTCCTATGTGTTGCCTTAGTATGTCATCTAAGGCTCTTTGAAATATGGATGGCGCGTTTTTCAAACCAAAGGGGAGTCGTTTAAACTCATATTTTCCATTTTTTATGGAGAAGGCAGTTTTCTCTATGTCTTTTTCTCTTAATAGGATCTGATGAAATCCGCTTTTTAAATCAAGTACGGAGAATATTTTGTTGTCCCCTAGCTGTGCTAATACCTCGTTTATTTCTGGTATGGGATACCGATCGGCAATGGTTATGGAATTTAACTTCCTATAGTCAATGACTAATCTATATTTCCTTTCGCCAGATGCGTCTAACTTTTTTGGTACTATTATTACAGGAGAGTTATATGGAGAACGCGAGGGGCGTATTATGTCGTCGTCTAATAGTTTTTGTATTTGTGCTTCTACTTCTCGTTGTAAAGACATGGGATAAGGGTAATATTTCGTATAAATTGGAGCGTCTGAGGTGGTTCTTATTTCTGCTTGGACACAGGTGGCAAATGATAATCTGTCATTGGGTTTTGAAAATAAACTCGAGAATTTCTTTGTTAAGTTTGTAATGCTAGTGAGTTGTTCTTTAGACATGTGTTCAGTTCTAATGTTTAAATTATTAACTGCTTGTATTCGTTTTTCTTTGATGGGAATATTGTATTTGTTTTTTAGAGTCATAATGTTGTCGTTAGAAAAGATTACTGCATTTAGCTGCTTAAAACTATCGTTTCCTAGAATGACATCGAATGATTTTAGAGTCGGTAGTAGAAAGAATTTAATTCTTACGTCTTTAATGTCAAACAGATTTGCTTCTATGTGCTGTGTTATTTTTATGTTACCTCCTACAGAGATTGTATCGAATGGTTCTATGTTTTCTTTTGGGTTTTTTACTAAATTTGGTTTGATATAATTATTGTTCGAGCCAGTGTCAATTAAAATTTTCAGGGTCTTTCCTCTTCCAAGCTTGCATTCAAAGTATGGAAGTGAGGAGGACTTTATTCTAAAAAATGTATGTCTGAATGTCCAACTTGGTATTCTTCTGCCGAGTATTCGTACTCGTGTGGCGAGTTGTCGGCTAGATTTTCTACGTCTGCATAGTGTTCGTTACCGTATTGTTCCAATTCTGCCTGTCTTTGTTCTTCTATGTGAGTTTGATTTTCGTTCTCTTCGGCTGTTTCTATATTATAATTTCGTGGTTTTTTTAGTTCTGGTCCTGTGTTGTATGGAGGTCGTTTTCCCATATCGAAATTTGGGCGATTAACATAATTAACCTGCTTTGTTTGTATAGACTTATCTACGTCCATAGGTTCGGGACGAGGGTAAGGTTTTGGTTCAGACGGACGAGGGGGTGCTACAGGATAACTGTAGTTTGGCTGTTGAAAGAATTGTTGTCCGGACGGACGAGGATGTGCTATTGGGATGGTGTAACTTGGCTGTTGCCTGAACTGCTGTCCATAAGGTGTTGTTTTATTTTGTTGAAAACTGGGGTTTGGCCAGTAAGATTGAATTGGTTGACGTGGCATATTATTTTGTGTCATTGGAGGAGCTCGGAATGATTGCATACGGCCTTTTTGGTTGGTTTGGGAGGCGACATACTTTTGATTTTCTAACTTGAGGCATAAATGAAGGGCTTGTGGTAAGTCGGTGGGTTCTTTAATTCCTAGAAGTCTAGGAAGATCACCTTGGAGACCTCTTATGAAGGTGTCAAGTGCCTTATCACGATATACTTTGGTTAGTAATCGCTCAGATTCTCTGGTCACATTCATACAACCCACTTTGTTGAGAATAAGTGATAAATGTTTATAAACGTCTGAATGGAATTCTTCAACAGATTGATTACCTTGAGTCAGTCCAGTCATCTGATATTCTAGGGTTGTAATATCCCTCTTATCAGCGTAATGTAAAGTCAGGCATTTGGTAATGGCACTCCAGTCGAGTGGTACGTTGTAAGATTCTAATGCTGTATCTGCTAGTCCGGTTATTTTGTTTCTTATTGTATGAAGGATGCCGAAATATTTAGGGCTACCTTCCTGTCCGGTATAAATTTCCATTATTCTGTCAACACTCTTCTTCCAGGAGCTAAACTCAGCTGGATTTCCATTGAATTCCCTTAAGCCTTTGACTATATCTGGTACCTTGTCTAATTCAGATATTCTATTGCTATATTCGGGTCTGATTGATACGTCTGGGGCGTCAAAAGGGCTTGGTTTGGGTGATTCGGCTGTATTGTTCTTTGCTAGAGTCTCTATGACAATTTTCGAAATTAAGTGTGTTAGTTGGTCTATATTCATTTGGGCGTTATTTGGGGGTGTTGGTCTGGAGGATGACGCATCATCGGACAGCAATGATGGTCTTATTAAGTTACTTGGGTTTGCCATGATTAACTGTAATTATAATTTTCTCTTTTTTTCTTATTTACTTATCTAATTTTGTTTTTGATTACTTATTTGATCTATTCTTTGACACAAATATTTAATTTTTATTTTTTTTTTTCTCTCTTTTAATTCTATTTTTGATAGTTTTTGCTTATTTTAACTTACAATATAATAGCAGCTATGGTCATCCTCTGCGGAAGGTCGAAAGTCTCCTTTTTGGTGTCGTGTTGTCCTACTCAGGTTTCGGGGCCTTCACTTCATCCAGTGGTTGGCTAGGAGCGGGTCTTATAGCCTTGACGGTTGCTGCTTAGCACGTAATAATTGCGTTATTGTTGTGCTTTAGTTATTTTTTGTTGTTTGGCGCTTAATAATTGTTTTATTGTCGCGCTGTTTGTTTTGGCACTTAATAATTGTTTAATTGTCGTGCCTAATTTTAATAATTTCACAGCCACAAATGAATTTATGGGAGTTTCACTGCGAGAATTATTCGAACCAGCGACGGTAAAAACGTATGAACACTTTGGGGCTATATTGTTATACCGATTACGCACTTAGAAACTGGGTATTCTATTGTACGCGCTGGTCCCTGCTCGGGCGCCAGTTAAAAAACGATTTGTTTCGTTTAATTTGTCGCAGCGAAGCGACTTGTTTATTCGAATACAAAATTGAAACTGAAAACTATTACATTATTGGGTGGCTTAAATATCAACTACAGCGGATGCGCCAGCGGTTGCGCCAGCGGTTGCACCAGCAGTTGCGCGTGATTCTTTCGTAACCATAATTCTTAAGAATTGTTTTGCAGCTTGGAGCGGATGCAATGCAGACCGTAGGTTAGCATTTTTGGCGGAGGGCGTGTTGCAGGGCGTTGAACTGCTTTTGACTTTGCTTACATTAACTTGTATGTTGCTAGTGCTTATCTAGGTATAGGCAGACAAGACGATGCGATCCACCAACTATAACAACAACAGCGTACGTATGTATGCCGGTATAAGCACCGTTGACACCAACGCAAACCGAAATTCACAAGCTGTATGTATGTACAGCGACCCGCGCTTTTTCTTATGTGCCAATTTGGAAGAGAACGCGAAAGCAAAGGTAAAAAAACCACCACCGAATAACCGTCGATCAAAGCGAATAGCAGAACGCGAGAAAACGGCAAGTGCACATATGTATGTATGTATATATGAATGCGCGGTTATAAGCCACATCAAATTTTGCCAATTATTAATAAATAATTAAATGAATAATGCACGAGTTAATTTCAATGTATTTATACTATTTCACGTAGTGATATAGTATATTGGGTTTGTGCAATGTCCGTCATGCTGTCCGTCCATCTGTCCGTCTGTCCGTTTGAAATATATACTCGTGTATACCCTCGTCTGATAAAGTGTCAAGATTTTCCCGATACGCCCACTAGGGGCGTGGCAAATCGGGTCAAACTGTATCTTCTACAGTTTTAAAGCTAGAACACCCAAATTTGGCACGTGGGTTACTGTTACGATCCTATAAAGATCGGCCAAAATTTTTATGGCCACGCCTACTAGGGGCGTGGTAAATCGGATCTGAATATATAGTGATTTTACTAGTTTCGTTATATTTTGAGCACTATTGATGCTAGAGACTTGAGACTTGGTATATATACTCGGGTTAACATTACACAATCGAAAAGGTATGGAATATATATCTCGCCTTCAGGGGGCGTGGCAACTAATATCAGCTTATATCTCCCACAGTTTTAGTGCTAGAAGCTTCAAAATTGGATGCTAAGTTACTGGGGGCCTCCTCTATCGATTCCCCAAAAATTATTGTTACGCCCCAAAAGGGGCGTGACATACAGAAACATACCCTGTAATTTTCGCATTTTTCGAATGTAAGCATCCAAACTTTACAGTTATATTCTTAAACGCCCACTCTATGCACATGCCAAAAATTATTTGTCTACGGCCACTGGGGGCGTGGCAAATCAAAACTGAAACATCTGCAGCTTCTGAGCCAATAACGCGCCACATAATGACTTTGTGACCTTTGACCGTGTCTTTTGATTTGCCAAATTATATATATGTGTTTGAAAAGAATATTTTATTAATACAAAATAACTAAATAAAGAAAATGTAACAAAAATATCAACATGACCGCACCGGGGTTCGAGCCCACACCTCTACGCTCGCCAACGAACTTATGTATATCACATTTTCTGATTTGCCACCTCTCTTATTTTGAGAGTTGCCACCTCTCTTATTTTGAGAGATGCCACCTCTCTCGATTTAGGTGCGTGTTTTTGCTAAGGTAAGGGTTCTAAGCTTCCATCCTAATTGAAACTGTCTGGCCACCTCCAATGAAAAGTTTTAATCTGCACCTAATTTAAGCGGCGACAGTGGGGATTTAAGATTAAATTTTAAAAAATATAATGTGATAGATGCCCCTGTGTGCTGCTGGGACGTGAAATAGTATTTCGCTGTCGGTTGCGTTCGACAGCAACGTTCTTACTTGTTATTATTGCTGTTTGCAGTTTTGCTTCGACTATTCACTACCAAATAACACAATTATTAAATCACTGCCGAAACGAATATCACTTGTGCCAACAATTTAGGTTATTTTGGGTCTTTTTAAGTGCGACTGCGTACAAGTATATATGTATGTATGTGGTTACATATAACCGCACTGATTTTTATGCACTGATTCGTTTTGGCACTGTTACCTGGTCATCAGAAGAGTCGCTCATTGGCTCAATTCTGGGCATTGGTTTCAATTCCGCGCTGATATTGGTCCACATCCAGAATCCTTTTAGATCCAGTAAAAACAAGTAGGAAAACTCTAGTCGGGCGTCCCGACTAGGAGATATCCTGAACCCCGTGATATCTGCGTTATTAAAAATACTGCATAATAAGCATTTAGTACAAACGCCCAGAAAATTAAACTCAATTCATTTTCAATTGCTTAGCCAATAGCGTCATCCATGTTTCGGTAGAATTGCGCCATCCGTTTCAATTCAATTGAACAACTGATAATTCATAACGCCATCTACTGAATATATGTATGTACACTAAAACTTGCGGTTCTTAGAATTTGCTAGATGCACGCAGTTCAATGTGTATGTGTGCACACGTATAGGAAAACAGTTTGCTTTGCGCTGTTGGTCACGTGTTTGGCTATTTGGTCAAACGTTTTGATTAATAACTTCTGAGCGAATTAATGGATTTGAATGAAATTTTCAGCTTATGCCCAACATATTTTATTACATTTTTTTTATTAAATTTTTTTTTTAAATTGTAAATCCCTTCATTTATTGGCTTCGAGTGCAACTGACATGAATTTAAATATTTGTGGAAATTTGGAGACGGTCTCGAAAATTTAACAAAAATCAAAATTATTTAAAATAAATATAAAACTAACAAAAAAATTTGGGGACTCTAGCTATAAATCGATAGCAATAAAATGAAAGTTATAATTTTATGTAAACAAAATCGATCTGCGCGTGCCATACATGAACCTACAAAATTCAAGTCTCTAGCTCTTAAAAGTTCTGAGATCGACGCGTTCACACATACGGACAGCCGGACGGACAGACGGACATGGCTATATCAACACGACTTGTCATCCTGATAAAGAAATATATACTTTGCTGTTACATACATTTCAACAAAAACATTATACTCTGATTTCCATTTTCTATGGGTTCAGGGTATAAAAATGATAATTGATATAACTAGAGTCTACTTAATTACAACCTAAACAAATCTGTTCATTTCATAAAAGAATAGACAAATATTTAAATAAATCACCAGTCATCAATAGCTATATCAACACGGCTTGTCATCCTGATCAAGAATATATATACTTTATGGGGTCTGCCACGCCTCCTTCTGCCTGTTACATACACATGCCTTCCAACAAAAACATTATACCCTGATTTTCCCATTTTCAATGGGATCAGGGTATAAAAACGTGATAGAATTTATTGTAATTCGCGCATAATACGTGAAATGCACTGTGCAACGAGTAATCTGATGTAAGTAGTGGTAAATGCAACAGACGAAAGTGTCTAGTTGCTCTTGAAGGAACAGAGAAATTAAGCTTCATTAACAATAAGGACGAATCAATATTACCTACAATCAAATCATGAAGAAAAGCAATCCCAAGGATTGTTCTACGATTTATTAATTAAGTAAGATCAAAAAGAAGGAAACGACTATGATAAGACGGTATACGGAGATTAGAATGAATCGAAAAGTACTCCAAGATCTTTGACAGAATAAATGCGTTGCAAAGAATCGATATTAATTGAATAATTAGCAATGTATGGAGTAGTACGACAGAAGGTCATTTACATACGTTTAGAACAGTTTAAACGCAACCTATTGGCCAAGCACCAAAGTTGGAAGGAATTGGGATCAAATCTCATATCATATCTCTCTTACAATGTCAGCTTTAATTGATTATATATGTACCTTCATAAAGAAAAATACCATATTGAGCTTAAACTAAATGTAAACTAAAGTACATTCACAGAAAGGGTATTTTCCAGAGCTTGCAAATAACAGTTGAGCGTTTTTTCGTCACGCTCAAAGTCAGAGCAGGAGCGAAAAATAGAAAATATTCCGCTCTTACTCTGAGCAAGAGCGATTTTTTCATGTCTGAATCGGTCTTCGCATGAGGGTTGTTTTTTGGGTTTTTTGCGTCGATCATTATTGTTCGCGAGCGGAAAATTTTTTGGTTCGCGAGCTGAGCCTCAGCAAGTGAGCAAATGATCGAAAAAGTCAATGCAAAAGGTCTTTTGGCACTCTTACAATAATTTGCCTTGTTGGAAAAAATTTTTTTTTTGGTATTAAGATGTTATTTAACTAGTACTAAATTTATTCTGCCTATTGTTAAGTTAAATAACTAATTATACATTTAAATTGTCTGCGCTTATTGAACTTCGCAGTTTATTTAATATGAAATGCAGGTCTAAAAATAAGTTGCTGGTTAGAATTACCTGTGCAAGCGCATTTAAATGTGGCAGTTTAAGCTTGATATCATTAAAAAACAAGTAAGAAAACTCTAGTCGAGACCGCTCGACTAGAGGTCCCCTGAACCCTGCGAAGAACCTCTATTCCAGGCATTATTTATTTCTTTTATGTACACATACATATGTACGTCCATTGCAAGCAAAGCATACACACACATACACAGCCGAACGCACACACACACCAGTCGGTGCGTCAGCTGTTCTTTGGCTGCTTTGCATGGCAATGCTATGGGAAATTAAATGTTTAATAACTTTTTTTTCTAGAGTAACGATTTTGATCAAACTTATTAAGCGTGATCATGTCATCCATATGTATATATGTGCCAAAGCACAAGTCTGTAGTATTTGAAATACGGGACCTACAAATTTGAGGCGAAGGGGCGTGGCATCCAAAATTTAATAAAAACCGAAATTGTGCAATGATCACATAACACTAAATGCAAAATTTGAAGACTCTAGCTATAAAGATGAATTATATATAATTAAATAACAGAGCATCGATTTCGTTTTTAATCGATAACATTAAAATTAAGACAGTTATCGATTTTTTTTAACAAACTCGATCTTTTCGTGCTATACAGGAACCTACATAAAAAATTTCAAGTCTCTAGCTCTTATAGGTTCTGAGAACGACGCGTTCATACATACGGACAGACGGACGGACGGACGGACGGACGGACGGACGGACGGACAGACGGACAGGGCTAAATCGACTCGGCTTGTCT
>JAWNPL010000018.1:0-11004 GCA_035047545.1 Drosophila paranaensis
CGCGGTTGTAGGGCACGCCACTCCTTGTAACGCTTTCCGAGCACACCTTAGAGCTGGCTGGGCTAGCGCACGCTGATCTCCACAGAATCGTAGTTCTGCCGTGAGAAGCACTCCGGCTAGCGATCGATTAGCCTCTGAGCCGTCTAGAGGTTGCAGAGCACTCCAGGGTACGCCAGGATACGCGCTGTATACTCCAGCGGTTCGCTTGGATCACCACACGCACTCCTACAACTGGATGTACTCGCTGGCACTCTAGACTGCGTCTCAGAAGGCTTACGTTGCTTTCGCACGGCTACCCTCACTAACCTTACTCTCCTGTTCAGGTTACGCTGCTCTAGCACCAGCTGCCGGCCGTACCTCTGTCCTCAAGGATACGGTTTGGTATGCGTCCAGGATATTCCTCTGAATATTCCGATATTTATTTATTATCAAAATATAATTGACAAGTCGAGAGTCAACTTAAGTATAAACTAAACAACTTTGTTTAAAGCCTAAAACAAACAGATAAACAATTTCGAAATATCACCAACCCGTTGGGGGTATTTTATTTGCCAGTCCGGCCAGCTATGCCCCAATTCACAGCCCGATGTGGTCAGTGATATTATTGGAAATAAAGAAATTTAAGAAAGAGGCAATACAGGAAAATTAAGAGTAAAATTATAAATATATAATATAAATATGTAATAAAAAAATAAAATTTCCATCATCACGATTGAGTGATATCCCTAAGATAAGCTGAAAGCAAAGATTTGATTAGAGGAAGAGAGAGTTCAGAGGAAAAAACGTGATAAAATTTATTATAATTCACGCATAATACGTGAAAAGCATTGTGCAACGAGTAATCCGATGTGAGCAGAGGTAAATGCAACGGACGAAAGTGCCTAGTGGTTCTTGAAGGGACCGAAAAATGAAGTTTCATTAGCAAGAAGGACGAATCAATATTACCTTCAATTAAATTATGAAGAAAAGTAATCCCAAGGATTGTTCTACGGTTTTTTAATGAAGGAAGATCCATAAGAAGGAGACGACTATGATAAGACGGTAGACGGAGATTCGGATCCCAGTTTAGATTTCTTAGAGCAAAGAGAAGAAACTGTTTTTGGACCGATTCAATACGATCCTGGTACACTTTATGCTGTGGAGACCATATAATTGAACAGTATTCTAAAATAGGTCGTACCAATGAAACATAAAGGAGTTTAGTTACAAAAGGATCATTGAACTCTTTCGCCCAACGTTTAATGAAGCCAAGAACACTTTTGGCTTCATTTATAATGGTTGAGATATGAGTATTGAAGCGAAGTTTTGAATCGAAGAGTACACCTAGATCTTTGACAGAAAAAATGCGTTGTAAAGAATCGCTATTAATTGAATAATTCGCAATGTATGGAGTAGTACGACAGAAGGTCATTGTCTTACATTTAGAACAGTTTAAGCGCAACCTATTGGCCAAGCACCAAAGTTGGAAGGAATTAAGATCATATTGTAAGCATTGATGATTGATTGCGTTAGAATAAGAAAGGCAAAGTTTTACGTCATCAGCATACATGAAAATCTTTGAATAAGAAATACAGCTGGGAAGGTCATTGATAAATAATGTAAAAAGTAAAGGCCCAAGATGACTACCCTGAGGTACACCTGACAGAACAAAGATTTGTTTTGAAAGAGATGTTCTCAATATAACTCTTGGGTTCTACCCTTTAAATAGGATGACATCCAAGATAAGAGTTGAGGAGAAAACCCTAAGAGGTCAAGCTTATGAAGCAATACTTCATGGTGAACTGAATCAAATGCTTTACTAAAATCTGTATAAATAACATCAGTTTGCATTTTATTTAAAAAACTATCGTTTACTAGGTAAGTAAATTCAAGCAGATTAGTAGAGGTTGATCGATTAAGAACAAAGCCATGTTGTAGTGGCGAAATAATTGATTTACACAAATGCTGTAAAGTGGAAGTTATTATTTTTTCAAATAACTTCGGAATAGCCGATAGTTTGGCTATACCCCTATAATTGGAAATGTCAGAACGCCCACCTTTCTTATATAGAGGGATAATAAAAGACTCTTTCCAAATAGACGGAAACACAGAGGTTTCCAGAGATAAGTTAAAAAGCTTTAGTAAAGGTAACTGAAGGGAATCACAGCATTCTTTTATAACACAACTAGGAATATTATCAGCTCCAGGTGAGAAAGACGATTTCATTGACCCAATGGCAGAAATCAGAGAATCAAGGGAAATATTGGAAGCGTTAACAATATTTGAAGAAGATATATAATATGGGTAAGAAGCATTATAGGGGTCTGCAGATGAGTAAGTTGACTGAAAGAAATCAGCAAAAAAATCTGAGGAATCCTGATCATTGCAAGAATTCAAAGACTCATAAAAAAATGTGGAAGGTAAACTAGAAGACTTACGTTTCAAATTCACAAAGGAATAAAATTTTTAAGGGTCACGAGCAAATTGTCTTTTGCAACGCATAAGGTAATTCTCATAGCAACGGGAATTTAAAATGTTAAAATTCGACTTGGCTATGGAATATTTAGCCCAGTTAATAGTGGAGCCACACTTTTTAAAATTTTTAAAACATTTAGACTTGATGTTTCTTAAATTAGAAAGCGACTGAGTAAACCATGGAGGTTTATTAGAAAAAGGCACAGGGAGACACATAGGAACACACTCATCAATAAGAGAGTTTAAAATGTTATATCCTTGTATGTATCCCACGATGTCCTTTATGTCCGTGTCAGGTTGTAACGTGCTTGCATATATTGTTCCTCACAACAGCTTGTAGCGCTGGCGGGGCCGGTGCTGGTCGCACAGGCTGTTGGGGAGCCGGCGATGGGCCCCCTGCAGAACGTGCATCTGCAGTGCACAGTCTCCAATGGTCCAGGGCAGTCCGCCGGGCACTCCTCGCACTTCTTCGGGATGTAGGGAGGAGGAGGTTTGCTTTTAGAATTAATCGTGTTGATTTCTGAGTAAGCGGGAGTTATTGGCTTTTAATTTTTATTTGTTACAACAAAGTCAAGCTCTTCTTGTAACTTTTGGCCGGTTGCCAGGGGGTGTTAGCTTTTTTTCTTTTTTTTTTCTTTTGCACACCCCCTCTATTTGCTATAACTGTCACTCTGCTCACTCAGTTATTGATAAAATGAATTATCCTCGTAATGTTGCTGTTGCCGTTGCCGTTGGCATTGCCATTGCCGTTGACGTCGCTTGCTGTTGTTGACTTTGCCATCAGTTGGAGGAGCATTTGCAAAGCTTTTATATCTCGCAGTTTTTCAATAATACGCACGAAGTCAAGGAAGTCAAGGAAGTCAAGGAACCAACAAAACACATGAGCTTTTGCTCGCTTTTGATTTAAGTTATCGAATGAATTCTTATTTCTGTGTTTGAGTATGCTTGGCCTAAATACAATATGTATATAAACAAGTAAGAACGTTGCAGTCGGACGCAACCGACAGCGAAATACTATTTCACGTCCCAACAGCACACAGGGGCATCTATCACATTATATTTTTTTAAATTTAACCTTAAGTCCCCACTGTCGCCGCTTACATTAGCTGCAGATTAAAACATTTCATTGGAGGTGGCCAGACAGTTTCAATTAGGATCGAAGCTTAGAACCATTACCTTAGCAAAAACACGCACCTAAATCGAGAGAGGTGGCATCTCTTAAAATAAGAGAGGTGGCAACTCTCAAAATTAGAGAGGTGGCAACTCTGAAAATGTGATTTAAGTTCGTTGGCGAGCGTAGGGGTGTGGGCTCGAACCCCGGTGCGGTCATGTTGATATTTCTGTTATATTTTCTTTATTTAGTAATTTTGTATTAATAAAATATTTTTTTCAAATATATATATATAATTTGGCAATCAAAAGACAAGGTCAAAGGTCACAAAGTCATTATGTGGCGCGTTATTGGCTCAGAAGCTGCAGATGTTTCTGTTTTGAATTGCCACGCCCCCAGTGGCCGTAGACAAATAATTTTTGGCATGTGCATAGAGTGGGCGTTTAAGAATATAACTGTAAAGTTTGGATGCTTACATTCGAAAAATGCGAAAATTACAGGGTATTTTTCTGTATGTCACGCCCCTTCTGGGGCGTAACAATAATTTTTGGGAAATCGATAGAGGAGGCCCCCAGTAACTTAGTATCCAATTTTGAAGCTTCTAGCACTAAAACTGTGGGAGATATAACCTGATATTAGTTGCCACGCCCCCTGAAGGCGTAGATATATCCGCCATACCTTTCCGATTGTGGGATGTTAAGCCGAGTATATATACCAAGTCTCAAGTCTCTAGCATCAATAATGCTCAAAATATAACGAAACTAGTAAAATCACTATATATTCAGATCCGATTTACCACGCCCGTAGTAGGCGTGGCCATAAAAAATTTTGGGCGATCTTTATAGGATCGTAACAGTAACCCACGCGTTCTAGCTTTTTGATTTTGGGATGTCGACATGAGTGTTCAGTTAAAATCTCAACTCTCTAGCCCTTCCAGAAGTAGTGTTTCTGAGATACAGGAAAATGCATTTTCCGATTTGCCACACCCCTAGTGGGCGTATGGGGAAAATCTTGACACTTTATCAGACGAGGGTATACAGGAGTATATATTTCAAATTTCAAGTCTCTAGCTTCAATAGCGTGGAAATGGTTTGTGTTCATACGGACAGACGGACGGACAGACGGACAGACGGACGGACAGCATGACGGACATTGCACAAAACCAACATACTATGTCACTAAGTGAAATAGTATAAATAGGGTTCTGCCGCTGAAGCAGCGACAGAATGGGAGAGCGTGTCATATATACAGTGCCGCTCAACTGAATAGGTTTGACTTCATTGTTAAACTTAGAACTTAATATCTTTATAGCGAGAACTCGGATTTAAACCAAATAATTTTTGTTAAGTGAAACAATTAATTATTTATAAAATACAAACGTTTTTTTTCTTTTGGGTTCGTAATATTTTTCAATTTCACTCAGTGAAATAGTTGACCAGGCTTTTTTAATCGCTTCAACCAGGGTCGCCGAGTCTTGAAATTGTCTTCCCCCTTCATACACTCTCCTGGATAAAAGTCCCCAAATGTTTTCTATAATATTTATGTCTGGGGAGTATGGCGGCCACTCGAGCAAGTTGACATTCTGGTCCTTAATCCACTGTTATGTCACCCGGACTGTATGGATAGGGGCGTTGTCTTGTTGGTATATCCATTGAATAGGTCCAAAAATTTCGGAAAACTGGGGAAAAGCATTTTGGAGCACAGTTTTGTAGACATTCGCATTCATCTTTGATGAAACAAACTGCAGCTCACAAGTTCCATAGAACGATATGGCTCCCCAAACCATTACGCCTCCTTTACAGGAGTGATGACGACTCAAAAAGCATTCCTCTTTTCTCATATCGTGAAAATAATAGTTATAGCCATCCGGTCCGTCGAGATTGGACTTTTTTTCGTCGGAGAAGACCACAGCCTTCCACTCCTTGTTCCAAGTCATGTGATCCGGGGCAAATCGAAGTCTTACTTCCTTTAGTACATCATTAAGAGGAGGTTTTTTTTTTATTATACCCTGAACCCATTGAAAATGGGAAAATCAGGGTATAATGTTTTTGTTGGAGGGCGTATGTATGTAACAGGCAGAAGGAGGCGTGGCAGACCCCATAAAGTATATATATTCTTTATCAGGATGACAAGCCGAGTTGATATAGCCATGTCCGTCTGTCCGTCTGTCCGTCTGTCTGTCCGTATGTATGAACGCGTCGTTCTCAGAACCTATAAGAGCTAGAGACTTGAAATTTTTTATGTAGGTCCGTGAATAGCACGAAAAGATCGAGTTTGTTAAAAAAGTCGATAACTATTTTAATTTTATTGTTATCGATTAAAAACAATATCGTTTTATATTTATTTTCTCTAATTTTGATTTTTGTTAAATTTTGGATACCGGCTCCAAATTTCCCCAAATATTTAAATTGAGGTTAGTTGCACTCAAAGCCAGTAAATGAATGGGTTTACATGTTTCAAGTACTAGTTGCCACGCCCTTAGTCACTGGTTCTGTACTAGAGGCTTACAATCAAACAATAAACAAATACCTAGTCTTGGTTCTGCATCACGAACTAAACGAACACACAGCTCTGTGATTATTTGCAACCTTCATCTTTGATCTTAAATAATTGAGGAAATTTGGAGCTAATATTAAAAATTGACCAGAAATCAAAATTGCATAAATATTTAAGTTTTAAAACTGCAAAACAGTATATGCCAGTAGGACTTAATAGCAAATTCTGAATAGATTTAATTTAAATTTAATTCAAATCAAGTGTTTTATATACCTTCGTAATTATTGTCAAGCCGTTCAATTTTCAACTTGATAAATTTTCATTTCTAGAAACATAAAACAGAATTCTTACACGTACCAAGTATATTTTTAAATACCTAACAATTATTAAAATGCCGCCCATAAAAGGAAAGAAAAAGATTAAACAAGGGGAAAAGAAGTCTGAATTAATATTTGATGAAGCAACCGATGAGACTGATGTTCTTGAACTTAATTTATATACAGACATTAATGATAATTTTTTTAACGAGGCCAGTCGGGTGAGAATTAAGTTTCAATGTATTTAATGATGTTCTTAAATATTTACATGTATATTATTAACTTAAGATTGTACAATTTTTAATGGAAGCTGAGCGGTTTTTTGAAGCTTCCCGTATTAAGCGATATGCTGATATAATATTTAACTTACACCGCCGCTATGTGGACGAAGTAAATGATAATGAAGTTTTGCGGCCACAAATCAAATCGTCCGAAGAGAAACTACGTCTGGCACTTGATTTAACAGCAACATCTGAAGAGGCTTTGCAAAAGCTAAAGGATACATTAGGAGACGCTTGGAAAGAATCGGATGCATCGGCTCTGCGAGAGCAACTAGTGCAAGAAAAACTTCAAGAAGTTTTAATTAAATGTGAAGGTATAGGAGATCGTGACGCAGGGAAAACCGATGATGCTACAGAGTAAGTTAATATAGCATTTTAAATTATTTATATACAACAAGTAGTCGAGACTTAAATTGAAAAACCAAGTTAAACATTTATCAATAAACAAGAATATATGTACTTCGATTTACATGCAGCTTCAATGTGCATGTCCCGATTCAATTTTAATTACTCGGTATATGTATATAACACTATGTACTTCACTGCTTATTGAAGAAATCCATAATCCTAACGATACTAAAATTGGACCACAAAAGTCCATTCCGCTGATCTCAAAAGGTCGGCTTTCGTGTAAACGGGAAGATTACTCATTATTTGGGACAAAAGTCTTGGCTTTTCGCTATAAGTAGTGTGCACTCACATAAGGCAAGAACCTAGCAGTAGCTGGATGAGTGGAAACAGGTAATTCGCTACTTAGGACATCGAACTGCTAAAAATGGCGCAGTAGCTGACCCATACGTTACTGTATATAAACGAAAAAACCATCAGGGCCTTTTCCCCCTAAAACAAGTTGAAAGTTGTACTGGGACTCGTATAACTATATTTGACAGTACATCTTAGCTGTCTGCGGTAGCAGCCCAAGAGCGAAGTGGAAAGCGTATCAAAGTTTCCCATAACTGAGGCTGAATGATCGGACCCGCCACTTAGCGACAACTGAGAAGACGACTTGCTAGATGCATTGAACAGTGTGCGGTATTGGTACTGAATAAAGTAATGCGGCTCTCGAAATATGAACATCTCATATCAACCAAGGCCAAGTACTCTTTCATGAAGTTGATATACATGGACCGAATGTTATCTTCTATTGTGAGGAGCATTATATGTAGTCACGCCTCAGCCTATTTAACTGCATGTATTTGCTGTCCATTTATATGGGCATTCCACACAGCGACGCGAGTACAGTAAGAATGACCCTCGCGGCTGGAAAAGGGCCGCTGGGACGTCTCGCTCATCACTTCGATGATGGCGCACCGCTAGCCGATGTCCCATTCATGGCCGCGAGAAAGTAGCTATTACTTTCACCCCCAGGCGTATAACGGAGCTTCGGCCAATGAGAGGCTGCCACGCAATCAGGCGGATTTATGGGTCGAACAAAATCAGGCGATGTCGTCGTTAATGCGGACACGAGGAGAACACAGGCGCCGCTACAGAGAGTCAAGGCAGGCTCTGGAGCCCAAGTGCCAGAGCCTTTTGAGACGCGGTCTAGTGTGCCAAGGAGTAAATCCAGTTGTAGGTGTGCCTGTGGGGATCCAAGCGAACCGCTGGAGAACACATTGTAGTGCCTTGGAGTGCTCTGCAACCTCTAGACAGCTCAGAGACTGACCGCTCGTTAGCCGGAGTTCTCCTCACGGCACCTACGATACTGTGTGTGTGGGTGTGCTCAGCTATAACCTAAGCCATAACACTTGTAGTATTCTGGATTTATACTCAATAATAAACCGTTTTTATACTATTTCACCATTTCCACGCTATTGAAGCTAGAGACTTGAAATTTAAAATATGTACTCGTGTATACCCTCGTCTGATAAAGTGTCAAGATTTTCCCGATACGCCCACTAGGAGCGTGGCACATCGGTTCTGGAAATATAGTGATTTCACTAATTCTGTTATATTTTGAGCACTATTGATGCTAGAGACTTGAGACTTGGTATATATACTCGGATTAGCATCCCACAATTGAAAAGCTATGGCGGATATATCTACGCCCACAGGGAGAGTGGCAACTAATATCAGCTTATACACAGTTTTAGTGCTAGAAGCTTCAAAATTGGATACTAAGTTACTGGGGGCCTCCTCTATCGATTTCCCAAAGATGACTGTTACGCCCCAAAAGTGGCATGCCGAACAAAAAATACCTGTAATTTTCGCATTTTTCGAATGTAAGCATCCAAACTTTACAGTTATATACCCGAACGCCCACTCTATGAACATGCCAAAAATGATGTGTATACGCCCATTGGGGGCGTGGCAATCGGGCCAAGCTTTGTCGCCCGTGGACACTGTTATCAGCTTATATCTTCCACAGTTTTAGTGCTAGAAACTTCAAAATTCAATGCTAAGTTACTGGGGGCCTCTTCTTTTAAAAATTAATAATCTAACATATGACTTGCATTAAAGAAATTTATGGACACGTGAAGGATAACGATTTCTTTCTAGTGTTAGGCGACTTTAATATACTGAACACTTCTTGGATCTCTAATCCTAGTGCAAGCTCCCTTATTCCTACAATTGATCATTTTTACTTTGATGAATTACTTTCTATTTCATGTCTCAGATGAATTCAATCTCAAATCATCAGAATCAATGGCTTGATCTGGTTTTTATTAATGATGACTCTTGCAATAAAGTTGTTGCTATTGCAAATACTCACCCATTTAGATGTTCAAAAAAACGCACGAGTCGCCTCACATTCCTTTATTCAACTTATTTCATTAATTTCTCCTCACTTACTTCCTTCTCCTTTTTCGTAATTATCTTCCTCTTCCTCAGCATGTGCCTCACTCCTTCTCCTTCTCTTCCTGCCAACACTTTGTTTCACTTCTCTTTCACTTTCACACTCGACCGCTTGCTCTCGGTCCTCGACACAAACTGACTGCTCTAACCCGCCCTCGCTCTCATTACGATCGTCGCTTCATCGCGAGGCGACAAATGCGCCGCAACAATTGCAGCTGCGCTGCTGACCTGCCGGCAGCGCGGCGCCTAATTCCGAAATTACTTATAGCAGACCCTCCATGGGCCGCTTCTGAGCTTCATTGCGCCTACACCTAATTGTATGAACTTAGAACTATTATAAATCAAACTTATGACTAACTTATCACTAACAAATACAAACTAATAACCCTTATAGCTAACCGCGCTCCAATGCGCTTAAACTAACAACTCAAAATATTCGACACTTAAGCTAATAACTAATGATTCTAATAACTAACAATTAAACAACTTAATAACTAATAATTGAACAACTTAATAACTAACAAGTAAGAAAATTTTAGTCGAGACCGCTCGACTAGGGTATACCCTGAACCCTGCGAAGAACCGCAATTCCAAGCAATCTCCGTTTCTTTAATATACATAAGTATATATATGTTCATTACAAACAGAACATACACACACACATACACAGGCGCACACACACACAAGCGCCAGTCGTTGCGTCAGCTCTTCTTTGGCTGCTGTTTGCATGCCAATGACATGGGAAATTAAATGTTTAATAACTTTTTTTCTAGAGTAACGATTTTGTTGGGCGTGATCATGTTATCCATATGTATGTATGTGCCAAAGCGCAAGTCTCTAGTATTTGATTTACGGGAGTTACAAATTGGAGGCGAAGGGGGCGTGGCATCAAAAATTTAACAAAATCGAAATTGCGTAAGGCTTACATAACACTAAATGCAAAATTTGAAGACTCCAGCTAGAAAAATGAATTAGATAGAATTTTATAGCTTAATTTAGATTTTCGTTTTTAATCGATAACAAAAAAGCGATAACAGTTATCGAATTTCTGAAACAAACTCGATCTTTTCGTGATATACAGGAACCTACATAAAAAATTTCAAGTCTCTAGCTATTGTAGGTTCTGAGAACGACTCGTTCATACATACGGACAGATGGACGGACAGACGGACAGACAGACAGACGGACATGGCTATATCAACTCGGCTTGTCATCCTGATCAAGAATATATATACTTTATGGGGTCTGCCACGCCTCCTTCTGCCTGTTACATACATTTCAACAAAAACATTAGACCCTGATTTCCCATTTTCAATGGGTTCAGGGTATAATAATTGAACAACTTAACCTCTATAAATTATAATGTGAGGGAATGTGAGGTGGCGGTTTTCCCCGCCGCCTTCCACCCCCCCTTTCATCGAGTAGCGCGCCTTCCTGGCCGCGCCCCCGACCCCTCTCCGCGATTCGCCTCAGCCCATAAAACGGCAGCACACCTTGCCGCCCGCGTCGATCCGGAAACGCGTCCGCCGAAACCTCTCCTGGCGCGTGGAGA